>CM065717.1:1682500-1687500 GCA_033310375.1 Conus canariensis
TCATGTTAGATTGCCTTTGTAGAGTAAGCGCTCATCATATGCAGCACACAACTGTGTGCATGTGCACAAGACTCAGATTCCCAGCATAAAATATCCTTTCAAGGCTCAGTCTATTGCAGCCCAGGCTGTGCAGTGCACAAGAAGACATCAGAGTCCCACTGCCATAGAATCACCCCTTTAAAGAAGGCTCAGTCTATTGCAGCCCAAGCTGTGCAGTGCACAAGAAGACATAATTCACTGCCATAGAATCCCCCTTTAAAGAAGGCTCAGTCTATTGCAGCCCAAAGCTGTGCAGTGCACAAGAAGACAGAATTCCACTGCCATAGAATCACCCCTTTAAAGAAGGCACAGCATTGTCAATAAATCATTTCAATGCTTATTTACTCCCATCCTACGTTTCTTCCACTGTTCGATCTCTTTATTTCTCTCTCCACTCTGTTGCTGCTGTCAATATGCCAGCCACCTTACAATACATAACAACATACCAGTTTGCTGCTGTCACTATGCCAGCCACCTTACAATACATAACAACATACCAGTTTCCATCTCACTCTGTTGTTTGCTGCTGCAGCCCTATCAACCTATGAGCCAGCCACCTTACAGTACATAACAACATACCAGTTTGCTGCTGTCACCATGCCAGCCACCTTACAGTACATAACAACATACCAGTTTGCTGCTGTCACCATGCCAGCCACACTCTAATCACAATACATTACATACATAACCAACGTTTGCTGCTGTCACCATGCCAGCCACCTTACAGTACATAACAACATACCAGTTTGCTGCTGTCACCATGCCAGCCACCTTACAGTACATAACAACATACAGTTTGCTGCTGTCACCATGCCAGCACCTTACAGTACATAACAACATACCAGTTGCTGCGTCACCATGCCAGCCACCTTACAATACATAACAACATACCAGTTTGCTGCTGTCACCATGCCAGCCACCTTACAGATACATAACAACATACCAGTTTGCTGCTGTCACCATGCCAGCCACCTTACAATACATAACAACATACAGTTTGCTGCTGTCACCATGCCAGCCACCTTACAATACATAACAACATACAGTTTCCATCTCACTCTGTTGTTGCTGCTGTCACTATGCCAGCCACCTTACAATACATAACAACATACCAGTTTCCATCTCAGCACAGTTCCGCTGTGCCGGTAACGGAAGATCTATTTACGTTACGAACCAGTCCAATGTTTTTAGATCCGGGCAAAGTGTGTAGCAGGCAGGCCAGTATCGTGAACAAAACAAAAGAGATAACGTTGCCCCTGTCTTCTCCGTTCCACCGGGAGTTTACCTCTTCAAAGGAATTCGCCCTCCGAACTCTCGTCACAGCTCCGGGCAGATAGCTCCGCTTCAATCAGCACAGCCAGCGCGAGATGTCGACCAGAGGGAGGAGCAATCTTCCCGCGGATCCGGAGATCGTTAAAAGCGTAAACATCAGTTGGAGAAGTAGATTTTAACCGCCCGATGCAGCAGACAAAAAGAGCGTACACGCCGCGTGTGATGTATGGTTGTAACATACACTGTGAAAGCATCAGGGCTGGCCTGGGGCTGGCCTGGTGACTCAGGAGTGGTGGATGTTTCAGCCGGCAGTTGTAGCCATCCTGCCAGACAGCCTGGCCCGTCTGTGATAGCTTCTGTACCACACAGCATGTGTTCCGTTGTTTATGCTATCCAAACAAAATATTAATCTCTTCCTTCTCTGAGCCCAGGGTCTGGTCGATACCACGGCTGCCCCCATCACAATGGCCTCAATGGCTCCCTCTGCTCGTTTCCCTGGTCCAGCAGATTGTCTGCACAGCTCCCATTCAGGCCGCTAAGACAGATGGTCATGGGGCACACGGTGCCACGTGGCAACCAGTTTGCCAAGGAATGCATCATGGGGCCTGGGTGCCATGGCAGAGACTGATTGGTGGGCTCCTGTTGCCAAGGTCTACAATACACCTGAATGCCAGCCTCGGTCCATGCACTCACTGACCGTTTAGCACGCTGAAAGAATTCCGTTTCCATCAACGATGTAAGATATTGGGCAGAATCAAATCTTCTCTAAAGGCTAGAATCGTTTGGAATCACATCAAGGTTAGTGGCAAGTGTCTTTGAAGATTTTTTAGCGAGGGATGAAGAGGTCATTGTGACCGTTATTCAAGGATGGAGGGGCTTTTCTCACGGTCTTTTCAGCTGAATTACAGTCGATAAAAAGAGGGAGATGAGATAGAAATGGATTCTCCTTTCACAGAAAATAGGGTTGATTTTGTCTCCAAATATTTCAAACCGTGTTCGTTAGAGAGCATTGAAGGCGGGTAGCGGCACTCTTTTCTCTCTCCAGGATTAATTTCTAGCCATGTCTCTTCTCAACCTGATACGATGCCGGCGGAGCTGTTTTTTCCCTGCCATTGTTGATCCGAATTCAATCACCAGCATTCTTGAAAAGAATAACTCCGACCACCCCGTTAGACGATAGTTCATGCATATGCACACCAAACTGAACCAATGGAGACAAATATTCTTTGTTAACCTGAAGTATTTCAGAACTAAGGTTGAGCTACTAATTGACACACGAAGGACAGTCTGCTCTGAGTTGGTTCGGTGGGCCGATCATCAATTTGGTCTTCTCTTTAGGGGAGTTGCTTGGTCATGACACTATGGCTGTTATTGATACCACAAACCCTTTTATAACATTGTTCTTTTTTAATGTTGGTTGCCAAAACATTATTTGTACTCCTGTAAGTAAAAATAAACACACACACACACACACACACACACACACACACACACACACACACACACACACACACACACACACCAATATTTTTTTCAGAAGAGATGAAAATTGCCACACAACATTGAAGAATAAAATCCTTATCAGAAATCAGATCCTAAAGACTTCTCAACCACATGACTGTCCTGCATACCATACGACTTGTCAGGTTAAATGAGTGATGTTATGGATATTCTGCAAACTGTCATGGTTGTAGGGGCATGATGAGGCGTTTGATGTCTGATCGTTCCTTGACATTTCTATGATGTCATATTGCTTGTCCTACGTCCAGTCATTCTTTGTTATTCTTTAACAGCTTTAGTCCATTTGCAACTTTCACTGCTTGATTCCATAAAGAATTATGTAAAACATATTTAATGTTCTAATCCCATCCAGCGCTCTCTCTCTCTCTCTCTCTCTCTCTCTCTCTCTCTCTCTCTCTCTCTCTCTCTCTCTTTGTGTGTGTTGTGTGTGTGTGTGTGTGTGTGTGTGTGTGTGTTTCTCTTATTACGTTCTTCCCTATTTGCTCTCCCCCTGTTAGATTTAATGAGTGTAAGATGCTGCTTATCTGTGAACTATTGGATTTTTCTTAACTCCTTACTGCCTCAAAAGCAACTTCAACATGTTGCAAAGAAACTGTTCTCTGGCTGCACCCCAAGCCTACAGTCTTTCCACCTTTGACCTGACGGAAACACGTGTTGTAACAGGTCCGGATTCAGAATGTAGGTGAAAGTTTTGGTTATTCAAAGTCACCCGGTGACTACAATTGGTAAGTAAATAATTTCAGATTGGCATTGCGTTGATGACTGTTTGAAAAAACTATTTTGTCTGGAAAAAATGTAACAGACCGACAGAGACAGAAAGAGACAGACAGAAAATCAGACAGAAAGAGACAGAGAATGTATAGAAACAGTTTCATGGATGACAAATATTTCTGTTCCTTTTCTGTCTGACTTCCGTACTTCTTCAACTGCATTATTGCCATGCCGCTCGTTCCAGCTTGTTTGCCCCCTTCCACCTCCCTCTCCGCCCATCATCCCCAGTCCTTTATTCCCTACTCCTTACACCACGCACACACACACACACACACACACACACACACACACACACACACACACACACACACACACAGTAAGTTCGTGCTGTCGTACCTTCCCTGCTGACAGTCCACGTGGAGCAAACAAAATCAGGACGCCATGAAGCTACTCACTAGAGTAGACACTGCATTGCGGCAGTCACTTCAGTGGTGTTCACTGGTGCCTGTAGACACTGTATTGCAGCAGTCACTTCAGTGGTGTTCAGAGTAGACACTGCATTGCAGCAGTCACTTCAGTGCTGTTCACTGGGGCCTGTAGACACTGTATTGCAGCAGACACTTCAGTGGTGTTCACTGGGGCCTGTAGACACTGCATTGCAGCAGTCACTTCAGTGGTGTTCAGAGTAGACACTGCATTGCAGCAGTCACTTCAGTGGTGTTCACTGGGGCCTGTAGACATGCATTGCAGCAGTCACTTCAGTGGTGTTCACTGGGGCCTGTAGACACTGCATTGCAGCAGTCACTTCAGTGGTGTTCAGAGTAGACACTGCATTGCAGCAGTCACTTCAGTGGTGTTCACTGGGGCCTGTAGACACTGCATTGCAGCAGTCACTTCAGTGGTGTTCAGAGTAGACACTGCATTGCAGCAGTCACTTCAGTGGTGTTCACTGGGGCCTGTAGACACTGTATTGCAGCATTCACCAGTAGTGTTCAGAGTAGACACTGCATTGCAGCAGTCACTTCAGTGGTGTTCACTGGGGCCTGTAGACACTGTATTGCAGCATTCACCAGTGGTGTTCAGAGTAGACACTGCATTGCAGCAGTCACTTCAGTGGTGTTCAGAGTAGACTCTGCATTGCAGCAGTCACTTCAGTGGTGTTCAGAGTAGACGCTGTATTGCAGCAGTCACTTCAGTGGTGTTCAGAGTAGATACTGTATTGCAGCAGTCACTTCAGTGGTGTTCAGAGTAGACACTGTATTGCAGCAGTCACTTCAATGGTGTTCAGAGTAGACACTGCATTGCAGCAGTCACTTCAGTCGTGTTCAGAGTAGACACTGTATTGCAGCAGTCACTTCAGTGGTGTTCGCTGGTGCCCGTAGACACTGTATTGCAGCAGTCACTTCAGTGCTGTTCACTGGTGCCTGTAGACACTGTATTGCAGCAGTCACTTCAGT
>CM065717.1:1692500-1705000 GCA_033310375.1 Conus canariensis
ACAGCAACGACCAGCACAGGCTAATTTGCACAGTAATTATCCCCAAGGTTTTCATTTACAGGAACGACCAGCACAGGTTAATTTGCACAGTAATTAGCTCCAAGGTTTTCATTTACAGGAACGACCAGCACAGGTTAATTTGCACAGTAATTAGCTCCAAGGTTTTCATTTACAGGAACGACCAGCACAGGTTAATTTGCACAGTAATTAGCTCTAAGGTTTTCATTTACAGGAACGACCAGCACAGGTTAATTTGCACAAGACCGCGAGGTTGTCTCAGGGTAACAACCATCATGTGGGCTCATTATATACTGGAACAACCGCCCCTCATTTACATACCTTAGCAAGCATGCATGTTGTAACTGTTAATAAAACAGTGATAATCATTTTCCAAAAGGCCATTGTAATGATTACTGTAAGAAAATAGTGACGATGACGTGAAAACAGTCGTTTGCCAGGTTTGGCAAAGGATTAATGTCCGTTCTCTCTCAACAGTCTTTTAAAAAAGAAGGCTATGTATTGATTCATACGTATCTTCGCGCGCGCGCGCGCGCGCGCGCGCGTGTGTGTGTGTGTGTGTGTGTGTCTATGCGCGCTTGCGAGTGCGTCGTGCTGCTTGCATGAAGTTAACCCTCACCATCATTGTATTCTTTTCATCACTGTCCCTGAACTCCACCCTATGAAGTGTCTGGCGACTCCCTCTTCCCCATTTCTCTTCATTTCCAACTCTCCCACAGTCATCATCTCACACCACTCCCTCTTCCCCCATTTCTCTTCGTTTCCAACTCTCCCACAGTCATCATCTCACACCACTCCCTCTTCCCCCATTTCTCTTCGTTTCCAACTCTCCCACAGTCATCATCTCACAAACCTCCACAACGGACAGCACTGTCAATGTAGTGGTCAATAATGACACCGCCGATGACACGCCCTGACTTCCGCTCCTCATTCCCCCCCCCCCAGCGCCCATGACCACTCCCCCCCCCCCTGGGTCCAATTGCGCATCTTCACATCCCACTTCAGCTCCTCCGCCTCCACCACACCCCACCCGTTCTGGCGGGAGTGTCGGTAAGTTGATGACAATCTTCTCTCTCAACCACGATCCACTGCGTTTAATTGTGGATGATAGCTAATAAAATAAACCTGCCCTACTTCCCATCTAATACAACAACAACAACAACAACAACAACAACAACAACAACAACAACAACAACAACACACACACACACACACACACACACACACACACACACACACACACACACACCACACACATACACACACACTCACACACCAAACCGAAGGCATGTGTTGCTTCCTGTTGAGTCAAGGTGAACAACTCTGCTGGCATCCTAGAATGCAGTGGCCGTGAGTCCATTGCAGATCCCTGATGAGGGAGAGTGAGGGTAATGAAAGGAATGTGTGGGTGGGTGGGTGGGTGAGGTGGGGGCGTGGTGGCATAGCCATAGCAATTTCATACAGTGACTGAGAGGCATGACAATGTGTGCCAGTCAATGACAATCTGGCCAGGTACTGTGGCCCTGGCGTGTCAGTACTGTTTGTACAGCAGTCACACGACAGGCGTGCATGTGTTCTCTGTATCCGTGTTGAGTGTCTTCAGAGCCACACGCCAGGCATGTATGTGTTCTCTGTATCAGTGTCAGCCTCTTCAGAACCACACGACAGGCATGTATGTGTTCTCTGTATCAGTGTCAGCCTCTTCAGAACCACACGACAGGCATGTATGTGTTCTCTGTATCAGTGTTGAGTCTCTTCAGAACCACACGACAGGCATGTATGTGTTCTCTGTATCCGTGTTGAGTCTCTTCAGAACCACACGACAGGCATGTATGTGTTCTCTGTATCCGTGTTGAGTCTTCAGAACCACACGCCAGGTATGTATGTGTTCTCTGTATCCGTGTTAAATGTCTTCAGAACCACACGCCAGGCATGTATGTGTTCTCTGTATCAGTGTCAGCCTCTTCAGAACCACACGACAGGCATGTATGTGTTCTCTGTATCAGTGTCAGCCTCTTCAGAACACACGACAGGCATGTATGTGTTCTCTGTATCAGTGTTGAGTCTCTTCAGAACCACACGACAGCATGTATGTGTTCTCTGTATCAGTGTTGAGTCTCTTCAGAACCACACGACAGGCATGTATGTGTTCTCTGTATCAGTGTTGAGTCTCTTCAGAACCACATGAAAGGCATGTATGTGTTCTCTGTATCAGTTTGAGCCTCTTCAGAACCACACGACAGGCATGTATGTGTTCTCTGTATCAGTGTGAGCCTCTTCAGAACCACACGCCAGGCTTGTATGTGTTCTCTGTATCCGTGTTGGGTCTTCAGAACCACACGCCAGGCATGTATGTGTTCTCTGTATCCGTGTTGGGTCTTCAGAACCTCATGACAGGCATGTATGTGTTCTCTGTATCCGTGTTGAGTCTCTTCAGAACCACACGACAGGCATGTATGTGTTCTCTGTATCAGTGTTGAGTCTCTTCAGAACCACACGCCAGGCTTGTATGTGTTCTCTGTATCAGTGTTGAGTCTCTTCAGAACCACACGCCAGGCTTGTATGTGTTCTCTGTATCAGTGTTGAGTCTTCAGAACCACACGCCAGGCTTGAAATGGCAAATCTGTGTGACAGTATTGTTCAGTACTGGCACCACATCGCAGGAGAAAACGTCTATATCAGCGTTTCTCTGTAACCTCTGTACAGCAACTACACATAAGACCAACCCACACGTGTATGTAAGTGAATCAGTGCTTTCTGTACGGTATCCACATGGTATGCCAATATTGTATATCAGTCAATCAGTACAGTTCTGTACGGCGTCTACATGGCATGCCAGCATGTGTATATTAATGAGTCACTACTGTTCTCAACAACATCCAAATAGTTTGCTGATGCGTGTCTATTAGTGAATCAGTACAGTTCTGTACACTGTCTACATGGCATGCAATATGTGTACATCAGTGAATCAGTACTGTTATGTACAGCAACCACATGGCATGCCAATATGTGTACATCAGTAAATCAGTACTGTTATGTACAGCGACCACATGGCATGCCAATATGTGTACATCAGTGAATCAGTACTGTAATGTACAGCGACCACATGGCATGCCAATATGCGTACATCAGTGAATCAGTACTGTTCTGCACAGCGTCCACATGGCATGCCAATATGTGTACATATCAGTACTGTTGTGCACAGCGTCCACAAGGCAGGTCAATAATCAAGCATTAGTGTTATTGCAGCAGTGCCGTGCAGTGACAGACAAACCTTCAGCCGCTGTCGCCAGACAGAAATAACTGCCCTAGCTGACACACGTCCGGCTTCCTACCAAAGACATCTCAGACAGACACTGACAGCGCTCCATTACTGATGTCGCTTAATTACCGACTCACAGCAGATGACACGTCACATACTGATGCTAGTACTCCCACTGAGTCGTCACACACACACACACACACACACACACACACAACACACACACAACACACACACACACACATACACACACACACACACACACACACACACAACACACACACACACACACACACACACACACACACACACACACACACACACACACACACACAGGTCATCGTCCAAACCCTGAAATTCTTAACCAAGTTACAGTTAATCGTTTTTTCTCTCTCTCTCTCTCTCTCTCTCTCTCTCTCTCTCTCTCTCTCTCTCTCTCCTCTCTCTCTCTCTTCCCACCCCCCTTCAGATTGTGCGTGCTTGCACGCGCGCGCGCGTGTGTGTATGATGTGTGTGTGTGTGTGTGTGTGTGTGTGTGTGTGTGGTGTGTGTGTGTGTGTGTGTGTGTTGTGCCTGTGTGTGCGTGTGTTTGTGTGTGTGTGTGTGGGCGCGCGAGCGCATGCGTGAGCACATGTCTGTGTTCAAAAGGGAGAATAGAGAGAGGATAAGAAGAAGTCTGTGCATGTGTGCATGCATGTGTGTGCAAGCGTTTGCTTCTCTGTGTGTGTGTGTGTGTGTGTGTGTGTGTGTGTGTGTGTGTGTGTGTGTGTGTGTGTGTGTGTGTGTGGGGTGCTAGTTCCCTTATACAACACATTGGTATTGCTCTGACGTCCATTGACCAGCACACTATCTTTCAGGCTCAATCTGTTGCAGCTCAAGTTCTGCAGTCCAAAGAAGACATCAGAGTCCCAGTGTCACAGAATCACCTACTATAGAAGACTCAGCAAGCTGCAGTCCAAAGAAGACATCAGAGTCCCAGTGTCAAGAATCACCTACTATAGAAGACTCAGCAAGCTGCAGTCCAAAGAAGACATCAGAGTCCCAGTGTCACAGAATCACCTACTATAGAAGACTCAGCAAGCTGCAGTCCAAAGAAGACATCAGAGTCCCAGTGTCACAGAATCACCTACTATAGAAGACTCAGCTATGTCAATGAATGATGTCGATGCTTATTTTTACTCCAATCCTACTTCTCTTCCGTTTTTCTACCTCATTATTTCTCTTTTCGCTTTGTCACTGCTGCTTGCTGCCACTATGCCAGCCGCTTTACGTGACGGAGCAATATACCAGTTTCCTTCCTAGATCAGTTCCTTTGTGCCGGTAACGGAAAATCTGTTTACGTTACGAACCAGTCCTATACTTTAAGATCGGAGCAAAGTGTGTAGCAGGCAGGCCAGCATCGTAAACAAAAGAAAGGGATACTGTTGCCGCTGTCTTCTCCGTTCCTGGAGGGAGGGGGTTGGGGGATTACCTCTTCAAAGGAAAATGCCCTCCACACGCTCCCGCCGCGGCAGCAGGCAGACAGCTCTGCTTCAATCAGCAAAACAGCGCGAGATGTCGACCAGAGGGAGGAACAATCTTCGCTCAGTCCCGGAGATCGTTAAAAGCACAAACATTAGCTGGAGAAGTGGATTTCAGCTCCCCAGATACATCACACAAAGTAGCGTACGTGTGTCTCCCCGCCACGTGCGATATATGGTTGTGATGTACACTGTGAAAGCATCAGGGCTGGCCTGGAGACTCAGGAGTGGTGGATGTTTCAGCTGGCAGTTGTAGCCACCCTGCCAGACAGCCTGGCCCGTCTATGATAGCTTCTGTACCACGCAGCATGTGTTCCGTTGTTTATGCTATCCAAACAAAACATTAATCTCTTCCTTCTCTGAGCCCAGGGTCTGGTCGATACCACGGCTGCCCCCATCACAATGGCCTCAATGGCTTCCTCTGCTCGTTTCCCTGGTCCAGCAGATTGTCTGCACAGCTCCCATTCAGGCCGCTAAGACAGATGGTCATGGGGCACACGGTGCCACGTGGCAACCAGTTTGCCAAGGAATGCATCATGGGGCCTGGGTGCCATGTCAGAGACTGATTAGTGGGCTCCTGTTGCCAAGGTCTACAATACACCTGAATTCCAGCCTCGGTCAATGCACTCACTGACCGTTCAGCATGCTGAAAGAATTCCGTTTCCATCTCCCTAGTTATAACGATGTAAGATGTTGGGCAGTATCATGTCTCTTCTCAACCTGATACGATGCCGGCGGAGCTGGTTTTACCCTGCCATTGTTGGTCCCAATTCAATCACCAGCATTCTCCAAAAGAACAACTCCGACCACCCCATTAGACGATGGCTCTTTCATGTGCGGACTAGACTGAACAAATTGCGACCAACATTAATTGTTCATACAAAATGTTTGAAAAGAATTAAAGTTGGATTAGTAATTGCCACAGGAATGAAACAAACGAAATGATAGTCCGCTCTGTTTTTGATGGTTGAGCTGATAACCCAGTGTTTCTTTCACAGGAGTTGTCACAATGGCTGTTATTTATACCATCAATTCTTTTTCATATACGATATTGTTTGCAAAATATAACATGTACTCTTGTAAGGCAGAAAAAAGCCTAAATTTTTTTTTTTTTTTGAGGAGATGAAAATTGCAACACAATAATGAAGATTAAACCTACTGATGCGCACTCATACCTGGACTACACATCTTCCCACCACCAGTCCACTAAAAATAGCATTCCATATTCTGAATTCCTTCGCCTACACAGACTGTGCTCTAGCGAAGAGGATTTCACTATACAAGCAGCCAAAATGTCTGATTTTTTCACCAACCGTGGATACCCTAGTGCCGTCATCAGTGATGCTCTCAGCCGCACTGCAGCTAAATCCAGAACATCTACTCTGAAAACTAAACCTCCCAAAGAGACAGACAGACCCACTGCCTGCCTTCTCTTCCATCCTCACAATCTGCCCATCTGCAGGATCCTGAAGTCTAACTGGCACATAGTAGAAAATCATAAACCTGCCTTTGAGACCACACCAATGATCACTTTCAAACGTGACAAAAACCTCAACGACCTACTGGTGCGCTCTAAGCTGAACAAAATCTCAACACCTAAGCCACCAGGTACTTTCCCCTGCTCAAAACCCAACTGCAAAATCTGCTCTCTCACCAAACCAGACACCATCCTACATGGCCCCACAGGCTCTTTCACTATTAAACGCACTTTCTCCTGCCAGAGCCACAACATTGTGTATGCCATCCACTGTCAGCTGTGCGGTAAGATCTATGTAGGTGAGACATCTCGCACACTTGAGACGCGCATCTCTGAACACCTGGCCGACATCCGCCACCATCGGCCCAAACCAGTCGCTCTACACTTCAACCATGCCCAACACAACATCAACCATGTCAAAGTCTTGGCACTTTGGCAATCTAAGAGTGACAGCTTGGAACGCCTTATGCAGGAATCTCATCTCATTGCCAAACTGGGCACCGTCCACCCTCATGGCATCAACGTCCAAAAGTAGTATGTACCATTCCATCTCTGCAGCTCCAGCCTGAAATATCCCCCACCTACACACACCCATACCACCCTACCTCCCTCTGTTTACCTCAGACATAGGTTGCAGCTATCATCATCTTCCCTTTTCCTACACTCTCTGAGTCTCTCCATTTGCTACATCAATCGACTTACTCCCCCCTCCCCCTGCCCTAGTAATGATGTGTGTAGGGGTGTTGGTGGATATGGCGGTTGCTGGGGGTGGAGGTGGGGGTAACCAATGAATAAGGCTGATATTACAAATGGAACACACACACACACACACACACACACACACACACACACACACACACACACACACACACACTCACACTCACACATACACACACACATAATAAATAGAATGCTGGCTCCTTTATCGTTGGTCGTGAAAGGGGGGAGGGGGAGAGAGAGAGAGAGAGAGAGAGAGAGAGAGAGAGAGAGAGAGAGAGAGAGATTGTGTACAGGTGTGAATATGTTGCCCCTCCCCCTCCCCCAGTTAGTACGTAAACCCATCCCCTTCTTCCCTCCACCCTCATAGCATCTACACCTTAAAGTAACATGTACCAACCCACCACTTCAATCTCAGCCCATAATATCCTCCCACCACACTCACACATACTACCTTATCTCCCACTATTCACCTCACACAACTTATAGCTATCTTATTTATGCATTTATTATCATTATTATTATTATTATTATTTTATTATTATTTTTTTTTAATTATTATTATTATTATTTACTGATTTTTTAATTTATTATTATTTTTAATGTTTCATTTATTTATTTATTTGATTATTATAAAAATGTATTTTCTAAATATATTTCTGTATCATGCTTTCATTACCTTAACCTTCACTATCGTTGTTAGCAGTATCATTCAGTAATACTATTGCTAGTATTGATACTACCACTGGCATTGACATCACGATCGCCTTCGCCTCTGGGACTGTTGCCACGGCAACCCTGCTGTTTAAGAATCCTCTAACCCACTCTCCTTTCTCCCATACCCATACTTATTGACACAGATTGGTAGTAATCTTGTCCCTTTTTTTTTTTTTTTTTTTTTTTTTTCTCTCAGTATTTTGACCATTATTAGTATTCCTATCAGTAATATTATTATCTTCATTACGACTTTGACTCGCTCACTATTTCCCTTCCAACAGCCTCGTTCTCATTCAACGCCTTCTTCCTTGCGCTGAACCCTACGAAGTGATCTGAAGCGATCAAAGCTAAGTGAATTTTCATTGTTTTATTCGTTAATGTCTCACCTGATGAAGACCTAAGAGGTCGAAACTAGTTGTGTTTCGTCTTGTGACTCGTTTGTCCACGTTCTCTGGGCGGTTCGCTAACATTTATTTAAGATTTCTTTTTTCTGGAATTAAATCATGAACACATCTCTGCTATTAGCTGTCATAGAGACCATAAGTCTTCTCAGACTAACTGATTGATGTACGTTTGCCTGGAATTTGCCATGTTTATATGGGCATGATGAAGCATTTAATGTCTGATCGTTCCATTACACTTAAATTATTTCATGTTCCTTGCCATGTGTCCGCCTATCTTTGTTTTAAATTTCTCAGGGCCATTTGCAACTTCATGCTCGATTTGATGAAGAATTATGTAAATGTATTTAACGTTCTAATCCAGCATTCTCTCTCTCTCTCTCTCTCTCTCTCTCTCTCTCTCTCTCTCTCTCTCTCTCTCTCTCTCTCTCTCTCCTCTGTATGTGGATGAATAGGTGGGTGGGTGGGTCGGTAGGTGTGTGTGTGTGTGTGTGTGTGTGTGTGTGTGTGTGTGTGTGTGTGTGTGTGTGTGTGTGTGTGTGTGTGTGTGTCTCATTACTTTCTTCTCAATTTGCTTTCGTGATGGTTTTAATGAGGGCAAGACGCCGCTGAACTGTGAACTAACTGAATGTGCCTTATTTCCATAACCCCTCAACAGCCACAAATCAGAACTAACTGAATGTGTCTTATTTCCATGACCCCCTCAACAGCCACAAATCAGAACTAACTGAATGTGTCTAATTTCCATGACCCCTCAACAGCCACAAATCAGAACTAACTGAATGTGTCTTATTTCCATAACCCCTCAACAGCCACAAAACAGAACTAACTGAATGTGTCTTATTTCCATAACCCCTCAACAGCCACAAATCAGAACTAACTGAATGTGTCTTATTTCCATAACCCCTCAAAAGCAACCACAACGCGTTACGGAGAACCTGTTCTGTGACTGCCCCATGCAGGCTGCAGTCACTGCACAATACGACAACACGTTCAGAGTAATAGTGAAATAAAAGTTTCTCTCATATGCTGGGCGTCAGCCCATAGTCGAACCCTCAACACTTCCAGCTCTGCCAACTCAGTGTTCTACCACTGGGATGCCCTGGCACCAGTCAACTCTTTTCAACCAATGCTCCAACTTTCACTTGATTCAGTGGGGCAGGGACACCTACCTGACACAAGCTAACACAGCCCTTGGGGACTCTGATTCAGTACACTCGCTCCAGTTTTTAAGGTCACTTGTTCTGCACTAGGTCAGTGGACAACGCTGCCCCCTTGTTCTGCACTAGGTCAGTGGACAACGCTGCCCCCTGATACAGCTCTAAATCAATGTTCGTTCAAGCAATTGTGAGAGCGTGAAAGACTCTTGGGAGCTTTCCTGGAGCGAGGTCTGTACCCCCCCCCCCCCCCCCGGGATCCCTCTTCCCGCCACCCTCCTTCCTGTCATCTCCCCCCCCCCACCCCCTTCTCTCACCAACCTGCCCCAGCTGCTTCCTCCACTCTCCTGTCAGCGCCGTTCTGTCTGGAAGCGCCGCTTTCAATACCAGCCATTCCTTCTGCCTCTTCCTCCACTCTCCTGTCAGCGCCGTTCTGTCTCCAGCGCTGCTTTCAATACCAGCCATTCCTTCTGCCTCTTCCTCCACTCTCCTGCCAGCGCCGTTCTGTCTCCAGCGCCGCTTTCAATACCAGCCATTCCTTCTGCCTCTTCCTCCACTCTCCTGCCAGCGCCGTTCTGTCTCCAGCGCTGCTTTCAATACCAGCCATTCCTTCTGCCTCTTCCTCCACTCTCCTGCCAGCGCCGTTCTGTCTCCAGCGCCGCTTTCAATACCAGCCATTCCTTCTGCCTCTTCCTCCACTCTCCTGCCAGCGCCGTTCTGTCTCCAGCGCTGCTTTCAATACCAGCCATTCCTTCTGCCTCTTCCTCCACTCTCCTGCCAGCGCCGTTCTATCTGGAAGCGCCGCTTTCAATACCAGCCATTCCTTCTGCCTCTTCCTCCACTCTCCTGCCAGCGCCGTTCTGTCTCCAGCGCCGCTTTCAATACCAGCCATTCCTTCTGCCTCTTCCTCCACTCTCCTGCCAGCGCCGTTCTGTCTGGAAGCGCCGCTTTCAATACCAGCCATTTCTTCTGCCTCTTCCTCCACTCTGCCTTCTTTATTCTTTCCGTTCTCCAATCAAAAGTCTTTTTTTAAGCTCAAGTAATTTTCAAACGAATAGTTTCGAACTAATTTTGTGCTGAGATATTATCTATCTATCAAATCATTATTGTCAGTTTTATCATTTGTTATTCTTTTTGCTTATTCATTTGTTTAATCATGTGTTCATGTGCTTATTTTTTCATGGATTTCAGATTGTTTTTTTGTTTTTTTCATTTTTAGAGATGGGGTATCAAGATACCGTAATGTCATAACCAGGCGAGCATACGAGTCAAATACTGAAAAGAACAAAAGTCCTCCAGAGAACTGTTGAAGTATGGAGACGGAGGGGGAGACAGGAGATAAAGAACGACGGACTGTAAGTTACTGCCGAGTGGTCCTCCAGAGAACTGTTGAAGTATGGAGACGGAGTGGGAGACAGGAGATAAAGAATGACGGACTGTAAGTTACTGCAAAGTGGACCTCCAGAGAACTGTTGAAGTATGGAGACGGAGGGGGAGACAGGAGATAAAGAATGACGGACTGTAAGTTACTGCAGAGTGGACCGGGAAATATCTGCAGTCACTGAAGCCTTTGCACACTACTGTGAGAACCAAAGGAGCCTGATGAATTGTTCTTTAATGTGATGCCCTAATGATTCTCAAAGGAGGTCAGGGAGGAGGAAGTGGAGGAAGAGGAGCAGGAGAAGGAGGAGGAGGAGGAGAGAAGAAGAAGAAGACTGCATTATGTCGACATCCATTTGCCAGAGCGAGCAGTCGAATTTCACACAGCAATCTGTTGTAATAAGTCATACCATTTTAAAACCATGCTAGGCCATACCATATGTGTACCACATCATACCATTCCATATCATGCCATACCATGCATACCATGTAATACCACACCACAATGCATTATACCATACCATACCAAACCATACCAATCTGTACTATACATTGCAATGACAACGGTAATGATGATGTAAGAGTTGTGGGGGAAATGCTGCACAGTTTTGTCAGGAAACTTGTCAACAGGCCTAATGACAACAACAACAACATTGCATAAAAATCGATTTGTCATTATCATCGTCATCAATCATCATCATCATCATCATCATCATCATCATCATCATCACCATCATCATCATCATATCACGATTAGTATTATTATTGTCATCTTTATTTGAATCATAACTAGTGTATTGTCGCGTTGTTATTGATATCATTACTATTACTGCTCCTGTTGTCTTTTAATTATTTTTTTGAGAGAGGTGGCTACATTATCATCATCATCATCATCATCATCATCATCATCATCATCATCATCATCATCGCAGCAGCAGCAGCAGCAGCAGCAGCAGCAGCAGCAGCAGCAGCAGCAGCAGCAGCAGCAGCGACAACAACAACAACAAAACAACAACAAGAACAATAGTAGCGTGACTGTTGTTGATGGTTTTTACATCTTTCTTTTTCATTTGGGAGTGCAGTCACTTGCGAACAAAATCACATACATTGTGACACAGCATCTCTCAACGGTGTCCTGTATTCAGCCAGTCTCCAAGTACACCAGGGACTCACAGAGAGAAATGCCAATGCATGCCACATTGTGACACAGCATCTCTCAACGGTGTCCTGTATTCAGCCAGTCTCCAAGTACACCAGGGACTCACAGAGAGAAATACCAGTGCATGCCACATTGTGACACAACATCTCTCAACGGTGTCCTGTATTCAGCCGGTCTTCAAGTACACCAGGGACTCACAGAGAGAAATACCAATGCATGCCACATTGTGACACAACATCTCTCAACGGTGTCCTGTATTCAGCCAGTCTCCAAGTACACCAGGGACTCACAGAGAGAAATGCCAATGCATGCCACATTGTGACACAACATCTCTCAACGGTGTCCTGTATTCAGCCGGTCTCCAAGTACACCAGGGACTCACAGAAAGAACCGGCCGTGCATGCCACATTGTGACACAACATCTCTCAACGGTGTCCTGTATTCAGCCGGTCTTCAAGTACACCAGGGACTCACAGAAAGAACCGGCCATGCATGCCACATTGTGACACAACATCTCTCAACGGTGTCCCGTAGTCAGCCGGTCTCCAAGTACACCAGGGACTCACAGAAAGAACCGGCCATGCATGCCACATTGTGACACAACATCTCTCAACGGTGTCCCGTAGTCAGCCGGTCTCCAAGTACACCAGGGACTCACAGAAAGAACCGGCCATGCATGCCACATTGTGACA
>CM065717.1:1710000-1715000 GCA_033310375.1 Conus canariensis
GGAGGGGGGGGGCTAGTGAAGAGTTTTCATATCTATAATAAATTTTCTTAATTTCATGTTCCCATTTTCTTCATCTTCAACCCCTCCCCCCCCCCCCCCCCCCCCCCCCCAAGTTCAAATCTTTGCCAAGTCATTACTGTGATGATGGAAGGGTTGTTGGCCTGCGCTTGTATTCCCCCACTATTAGATTGTTTGTCTTTGTATTTGTCTGACTTAATTCAAGTTTAAAAGGCTGTGCCAGTCTTGAATAAAAGTTACTCTGTGTTAGGTTTTCTTATAGGAGCAAGAGTTACTCTACTTGCTTATTGTAATTCTGTGCTCTTCATCCTCTTGTCATACTCAAGATGACCTCACTGAGTTCGAGTCGAGGTCATCAGTGGAAGCGAGTTGATGGGGACTTTTATCGGACGGACTTGGCTGTTGTCGTCCAGGAGAAGACGCACACTGGAGCCGCCACTATGCAATTGTCGTCAGTGAGGGTTTCATGGGTGCTGTCCTGCAAATGTTGGATCAGAACAGGCACCACTGAACACCGCCCAGCAGTCCAGAGGGTTGCCTCTTGACGACTTGATATTGACTGCTCTCTGTGGGCTGCTGGCACAGGGGCTGTGGCAGGACAAGGCAGGGTGTAGCTGTGATTGAAGAGTAGAGGTGAGCGGCGTGGGAGTAGTAACATTGAAATGTTAGGAAAATGAGACAGCAACATCAGTAACATTGAAATGCTAGGAAAATGAGACAGCAACATCAGTAACATTGAAATGCAGGAAAATGAGAGAGCAACATCAGTAACATTGAAATGCTAGGAAATGAGACAGCAACATCAGTAACATTGAAATGCTAGGGAAATGAGACAGCAACCTCAGTAACATTGAAATGCTAGGAAAATGAGACAGCAACATCAGTCAGTGAATGTGAGTAACATTGAAATGCTAGGAAAATGAGACAGCAACATCAGTAACATTGAAATGCTGGGAAAATGAGACAGCAACATCAGTAACATTGAAATACTGGGAAAATGACACAGCAACATCAGTAACATTGAAATGCTAGGAAAATGAGACAGCAACATCAGTAACATTGAAATGCTAGGAAAATGAGACAGCAACCTCAGTAACATTGAAATGCTAGGAAAATGAGACAGCAACATCAGTAACATTGAAATGCTAGGAGAATGAGACAGCAACATCAGTAACATAGAAATGCTAGGGAAATGAGACAGCAACATCAGTAACATTGAAATGCTAGGAAAATGAGACAGCAACATCAGTAACATTGAAATGCTAGGAAATGAGACAGCAACCTCAGTAACATTGAAATGCTAGGAAAATGAGACAGCAACATCAGTAACATTGAAATGCTAGGAAATGAGACAGCAACATCAGTAACATTGAAATGCTAGGAAAATGAGACAGCAACATCAGTCAGTGAATGTGAGTAACATTGAAATGCTAGGAAAATGAGACAGCAACATCAGTCAGTGAATGAGAGTAACATTGAAATGCTAGGAAAATGAGACAGCAACATCAGTCAGTGAATGAGCAAATAGACAGATAGTTAAAGAAATGACATAAAAATGCAAAATACTGCATCACGTCGCTCACGTGTTGTTAATATATCATAAAGAGTTGTTCTGCGGGTACCCTCTTCTAAGAACCTATGAAGAAAACCTCTCTCTCTCTCTCTCTCTCTCTCTCTCTCTCTCTCTCTCTCTCTCTCTCTCTCTCTCTCTCTCTCAGCAAGTTATCATTCGCCTCCGGTAAATATACAACATCGTTTCATTTGTACCCTATTCCCTTTTTCCATTTGATGCCATAGCCAATTCAACACTGCATAGGAGCCGGTCAGGGCCAAAAATCCCACAAATAAGTGTATCGGATGGGAATCGAACCCACTACCTCCTAGCTCGCAATTTACGACTCTAACCACTGCGCCTTGGCTTGGCTTATGATTCTTCGCGTTTAATTCTTCGTACAAATAAAAAAGCAAATTATACTACTATGAGGGAGAATGGGCGGGAAAGTGGACGACAGAAGAGAGAGAGAGAGAGAGAGAGAGAGAGAGAGAGAGAGAGAGAGAGAGAGAGAGAGAGAGGGGGGGGGTAGTAAGAGGAAGAAGAGAAACAAAATCATGGCGGACAAAAAACTATTTTGTCTTAACCAAGCTTTCCCATGACGTTAATGACAACGACATCACTAGGACGCTGCTGGGCTGGGCTGGACCAGTACAGAGTCATTTGCACGAAGACAGAGATTCTTTTACGGGGACGAATCTGGACAGAGTCATTTGAAGGAAGAAAGAGGCTTTCAGTTTGCTGGAACGGATTTGCACAGGCTAGTTTGCACGAAGGTACAGACTTGTGTTATAAACAGGGCCGCGAAGCTGTCAAAGGCTACAACCATCATGCATGTATGTATGTATGTAAGTAAGTATGTATGTATGTATGTATGTATGTATGTATGTATGTATGTATGTATGTATGTATGTATGTATGTATGTATGCATGTATGTGTGTATGTATGTATGTTTGTATGTATGTATGTATGTATGTATGCATGCATGATTGGATAGATGGATGGATTATTGCAGATTATACAGAAATGTTACAACATTGTTCTGCATATTTTAAAATTAGTCTTTTGAATTGTTTTAGTTCTTGTATCTAAGAAAACAGTCACACTTTCGTTTCCTTTTTCGTTAAAGTCAGTCAGCGTGAGTGTGTGTGTGTGTGTGTGTGTGTGTGTGTGTGTTGTGTGTGTGTGTGTGTGTGTGTGTGTGTGTGTGTGTGAGAGAGAGAGAGAGAGAGAGTCAGTGCGAAAGACAGACAGGCAGAGGGGAGAGAGAGAGAGAGAGAGAGAGAGAGAGAGAGAGAGAGAGAGAGAGAGAGAGAGAGAGAGAGGGGAGAGAGAGAATACGAATACGAATACGAATACGAATACGAAATTTAATGATTAGGCCTACAGCCCATATCATGGGAGTTGAGTTCCAAGTACAATATGACAACAATTATAGTGTAACATGTCGAACATTAGACACACTATCAGAACATGTTCACCAATGGGAAAGCAAAAGTACATGCTGGAATACCAGATGAATTGAAACTGGTTTGCAATTCTTTTAAATCAGGAAAAGCCGTCTCAATTGCAATGATTTGAATATAAATGTTGCTAGATTATTTATTACGATACTATTCTGGTTTGCCAAAAGCATTGATAATCTAAAACATGATGGGTATTTATAGAACTTAGCGGGAATATACTGTTCCCTTAGTTCCTTATATTTCGGACATACTAAAATGAAGTGTATTTCCGTTTCTCTAACAAAACAAAATGGGCAGTTCAAATTTTCTCCTGAAACATTTTGACAATGTCGTAAACGATGAGGTCTCAATGATGAGACACCAAGTCTTAATCTAGTCAAAGCATTTCGCACAGGAACATGTTTTACTGTAGTTAGATGAAAACTAATAGATAACGCCGAATTGAATGAACAATAAAAAGAGAATCTATCTCTTGTTGTTATGTCAAAATGCCATTCCTGCTTATAACACTCTATTAATCTATTTTTGAAGGTTGATATGAACAAATTGCAGTTTCCGACACCTTGGCTTTCCCAAACGTGTCCAAAACCATAACGATATAAAAGATTCCGCATGGAGGACACCCAAGTTTCTTTATCTTGATTCTGCAGAGTTAGTAACATGCTATATGCTTTAAGTGGTAACCTATTCAGTGGCATTCTCAGAATGCGTAACCAATATTTCAGGCATTTAACATAAACATTTACAAAAAGTGGATATCGTCCAGTCTCACCATAAGCTAGTATATTTGAAGAATGTATTTTTATATTGAGAAACCTTTTTAAAGAAAAAAGATGAACAGATTCAATTGGCTGAAGATTTGTTCTTATACCCCATATCTCAGCCCCATACGTCAGCATGGGCTGTATTTGGCCATCAAACAGTTTGAAAAATACTGCAGGAGACGAATTACCAATTGACCATAAAATACGAAATATTGCAATTACCCCTTTTTTTGCACGACTGGACAAATCCAAAAGAGAATGTGTATATGACAGACGGGTAGAAAGGAATATACCTAAATATTTATACATATTTACTATCGAAAGTGTTTCATTTCCATATTTCCACCTTTCACGAATAGAAACATAACCACCATTTCTAAATATAACGATATTAGATTTCTCAAGGTTCACAATTAGTCCTAATCGCTTGGACACATTCCACAAGATATTTAGTTGAGTTTGTAATCCGTTTATAGTATCTGAAACTAGCACAACGTCGTCTGCAAAGAGGAGGATTAAAATTTCTATGAAATCGGGATTAAGTTGAACACCATGCTTTCCTGTTCGTGTAATTTCTTCAGCTAAATGATTAATAAAAAGAGAAAACAAAACAGGACTACATATTTCTCCTTGTTTAAGGCCAAGAGGGCACATAAATGTTTCTGAAACATCTCCTCCTACTCTAACCCTAGCTTTTACAACATTATACATGCTCTTTATTGCATTGAACATTTTACCCCTGATCTTATTTTTCTTCAAAACAATCCAAAGCCTTTCCCTTATCACCGAATCGAACGCCTTCTTAAAATCTATGAAAGCAACATACAATTTCTTGCGTTTAACTAACTGCTTTTGAACTAACGCTGTTAAAGTAAAGATCTGATCAATAGTACTGTAATGTTTTCGAAAGCCGGCTTGGGTTTCATGAATTAATTCTTTTTGTTCTACCCAGTTTGAGAGTCTTTTATTTAAAATAAAACTATAAATTTTACTACTTATATTCAGCAAAGATATACCTCTATAATTATCTGGGACAGCAGTATCACCTTTTTTATGTAATGGTTGGATTAAAGACTCCATCCATACATCAGGGTATGAACCAGACGTGAAAAGAAAATTGAAGTATTTAACAAGAAATTGTATTATTTGTGTTGACGGGTTTTTGAAAAATTCACCAATTATACCATCTGGTCCCGAAG
>CM065717.1:1727500-1730000 GCA_033310375.1 Conus canariensis
GATTCCTTAGATTTGAAACTCTGGAAGCTGGATGAGGCGACTAACTCGTCTGACTGCTTCAGTTTTGAGCGTTTCACCTTCCTTGGTCAAAGGACCGGTGTATCGTCCACGAGAGGTCCAAACTTGGCAGTTGGTATCCATTGCCGAGATACGCTGGATCTGTACTGCTCATTGCTGACTTCAGGATGACGCCAACTGTCAACACGAACAACACTGAGACATTGCACAGCGCCTCGCTAACTTCCTGATTGCTGCAGTCTTTTAGGTCATTCTTTGAAAAACAGAGAAGCCATGAAAGTACTTCCGGACTGCTGCAGCCTTTTAGGTCATTCTTTGTGAAGAATTGAGAAGCCATAAAAGTACTTCCTGATTGCTGCAGTCTTTTAGGTCATTCTTTGTGAAGAATTGAGAAGCCATAAAAGTACTTCCTGATTGCTGCAGCCTTTTAGGTCATTCTTTGTGAAGAATTGAGAAGCCATTAAAGTACTTCCTGATTGCTGCAGCCTTTTAGGTCATTCTTTGTGAAGAATTGAGAAGCCATTAAAGTACTTCCTGATTGCTGCAGCCTTTTAGGTCATTCTTTGTGAAGAATTGAGAAGCCATTAAAGTACTTCCTGATTGCTGCAGCCTTTTAGGTCATTCTTTGTGAAGAATTGAGAAGCCATTAAAGTACTTCCTGATTGCTGCAGCCTTTTAGGTCATTCTTTGTGAAGAATTGAGAAGCCATAAAAGTACTTCCTGATTGCTGCAGCCTTTTAGGTCATTCTTTGAAGATCTGAGAAGCCATAAAAGTACTTCCTGATTGCTGCAGTCTTTTAGGTCATTCTTTGAAGATCTGAGAAGCCATGAAAGTACTTCCTGATTGCTGCAGTCTTTTAGGTCATTCTTTGTGAAGAATTGAGAAGCCATGGAAGTACTTCCTGATTGCTGCAGTCTTTTAGGTCATTCTTTGTGAAGAATTGAGAAGCCGTGAAAGTACTTCCTGATTGCTGCAGTCTTTTAGGTCATCCTTTGTGAAGAATTGAGAAGCCATAATAGTATTTTCTGATTGCTGCAGTCTTTTAGGTCATTCTTTGTGAAGAATTGAGAAGCCATAAAAGTACTTCCTGATTGCTGCAGTCTTTTAGGTCATTCTTTGTGAAGAATTGAGAAGCCATGGAAGTACTTCCTGATTGCTGCAGTCTTTTAGGTCATTCTTTGTGAAGAACTGAGAAGCCGTGAAAGTACTTCCTGATTGCTGCAGTCTTTTAAGTCATTCTTTGTGAAGAATTGAGAAGCCATAAAAGTATTTTCTGATTGCTGCAGTCTTTTAGGTCATTCTTTGGAGATCGGAGAAGCCATTAAAGTACTTCCTGATTGCTGCAGTCTTTTAGGTCATTCTTTGTGAAGAATTGAGAAGCCATGAAAGTACTTCCGGACTGCTGCAGCCTATTAGGTCATTCTTTGTGAAGAATTGAGAAGCCATTAAAGTACTCCCTGATTGCTGCAGTCTTTTAGGTCATTCTCTGTGAAGAATTGAGAAGCCATTAAAGTACTTCCGGACTGCTGCAGCCTATTAGGTTATTCTTTGTGAAGAATTGAGAAGCCATTAAAGTACTTCCTGATTGCTGCAGTCTTTTAGGTCATTCTTTGTGAAGAATTGAGAAGCCATTAAAGTACTTCCTGATTGCTGCAGTCTTTTAGGTCATTCTTTGTGAAGAATTGAGAAGCCATTAAAGTACTTCCTGATTGCTGCAGTCTTTTAGGTCATTCTTTGTGAAGAATTGAGAAGCCATTAAAGTACTTTCTGATTGCTGCAGTCTTTTAGGTCATTCTTTGAAGATCTGAGAAGCCATAAAAGTACTTCCTGATTGCTGCAGTCTTTTAGGGCATTCTTTGTGAAGAATTGAGAAGCCATGAATGTACTTCTTCAGCATTTCTCGGATGTTCTCTAGCAAGTGCTAATTCTCAATAGCCAGTGTAAACTTCTAATGCGGGATAGGTTCATACACATCTGCCAGTTCAAACTAAGCGTGTCGATGATCTTTTGCTCTGCCTACGCTCTTCGGATTGTTTCCCAAATCAATGTGGCATGCTCTGGACAGCCCAAAACTTCTGGGATGCCTCCTTTCTGGAAGTCGTCATTATCTGTGCGGTATTCAGTGAGCCTCGCTGCCGTCACACAGCCTTTCCCTTCAACGCCCAGAACGGACACTGGTCTGTACTGGTGGATGTCAGTCCAGTTCAGCTATTTTCCAGTGTCCACAGCTTCAACTTTCCATCACTGGATGCGGATCATCAAGTTCCTCCGTGCTGCTCTCATCATTTTGTGGAACCATTCAAGCATAACAGCATATTCTTACATGCAGGTAGAATACCCTAAGCCTGGGCCATGAGTCGTCTCTGGCTATCTTAATGACCATTTTGCCTCATCCGCTCTTGTTGGCTTGTCACAGAACTTAATGACCACTATCCGCTGTTGGTGGCTTGTCACAGAACTTGATGACCATCATCCGCTATT
>CM065717.1:1735000-1742500 GCA_033310375.1 Conus canariensis
AAGCTGCGAGGGCCATCATAATAAGGACGATCAAATGCCAAGAACGTGCTCCTTTAGACAGGCTAATCACTCATTATCGATTCTTCACCCACTGCCTTTCCTCGCCTCAGCAAGAGAGGAACATTCCCCAAGTAACGACTGTAAAAGAAGAAAAAAGATCTATCTGCTATCATAAAACTCCAGCTTTCAATTTCCTTACAGCCCAGGCAGCCGTAGACAGCCTTTTTTTGGTGGGGGAGGGAGGGGGGGGGGGTTCTGTAGAAATCCGACCATTGAAATGTAATGTGGGGGGCGAACACTCATACAGAATGATTACCCGAGCGGCAGACAGGAACGTCACCGTGAGAGGCGAACA
The DNA here is from genome assembly GCA_033310375.1 of Conus canariensis. Lineage (NCBI taxonomy): Eukaryota > Metazoa > Mollusca > Gastropoda > Neogastropoda > Conidae > Conus > Conus canariensis. The sequence continues at coordinate 1,735,356 of CM065717.1, forward strand.
GTGGTGCCGATTAGTGCTGATTCCAGTCTGGGGGACAGGAAGGGGCGGGGTGGGTGGGTGGGTGTTGGGGGGGGGGGGGGGGGTGGCGGCGGAGGCATATTGCAGGGAAAGCTACAGACGATAAGAAGGAACCTATTACACAGACGGCACTGACACCACCTGCTGTGTTCTCACGCACTGTTTCCGGGCGGATACTGCCCCGTGTTTCCACGCCTCCAAACAGCGACACTGGGAAACCTTCACAGAGCCTCTGTCACTCGTCAGTCTGCGCCATAACTCAGACCACACGCCTTTTGCCCTTTGAGAGTGAAACCAGAAAAAAGTAGAAGGGGCCCTTCTACTTTTTCTGGTGAAACTACAGCAAAGAATTCATACCAGTCACTAGTCTCTACTCATTGCTTGCTGGGAAATAAAGGAAGAGCGGTACATAATTGAGAACAGATTCGTTAAAAGAATCAAGAAACGCAACAATTCGACTGTGCTGATATCCACCCACCGACTTCCGTTTAGGCTCAATGGCAAGATCTTGAACTGTTCACACGCTATTCTATCTGGACATGCCATCAATGTCAAAATCACAGAGCCAGTAAAAGGGCTACGAATTATTCATACTGTAACTTATTTCTTATAACCATTTTTGAAAATATGAACTAATTTCGAACACAAAGAAAACTTGTATTTCTTTTCCTTAACAGTACATATTCATTAAGATATCTTTCGGGCTCTGCAGTTCGCTATATGCTGAACATCATCTATGGGGGCTATGCAGTTCGCTGTATGTTGTAAACTATCTATGGGCTATGCAGTTCGCTGTATGTTGAAAACTATCTATGGGCTATGCAGTTCGCTATATGCTGAACACTATCTATGGGCTATGAAGTTCGCTATATGCTGAACACTATCTATAAGCTATGCAGTTCGCTGTATGTTGTAAACTATCTATGGGCTATGCAGTTCGCTATATGCTGAACACTATCTATGGGCTATGCAGTTCGCTTTATGCTGAACACTATCTATGGGCTATGAAGTTCGCTATATGCTGAACACTATCTATGGGCTATGCAGTTCGCTATATGTTGTAAACTATCTATGGGCTATGCAGTCCGCTGTATGCTGAACACTGTCTATGGGCTATGCAGTTCGGTGTATGTTGTAAACTATCTATAGGCTATGCAGTTCGCTGTATGTTGTAAACTATCTATGGGCTATGCAGTTCGCTATATGTTGTAAACTATCTATGGGCTCTACAGTTCGCTATATGCTGAACACTATCTATGGGCTATGCAGTTCGCTATATGTTGTAAACTATCTATGGGCTATGCAGTTCGCTATATGCTGAACACTATCTATGGGCTGTGCAGTTCGCTGTATGTTCTAAACTATCTATGGGCTATGCAGTTCGCTATATGCTGTAAACTATCTATGGGCTATGCAGTTCGCTATATGCTGAACACTATATATGGGCTATGCAGTTCGCTGTATGCTGTAAACTATCTATGGGCTCTGCAGCTCGCTATATGCTGTAAACTATCTATGGGCTATGCAGTTCGCTATATGTTGTAAACAATCTATGGGCAATGCAGTTCGCTGTATGCTGTAAACTAACTATGGGCTATGCAGTTCGCTGTATGCTGTAAACTATCTATGGGCTATGCAGTTCGCTGTATGCTGTAAACTATCTATGAGAGCTATGCAGTTTGCTGTATGTTGTAAACTATCTATGGGCTACGCAGTTTGCTGTATGTTGTAAACTATCTATGGGGGCTATGCAGTTTGCTTTATGTTGTAAACTATCTATGGGGGCTATGCAGTTTGCTGTATGCTGTAAACTATCTATGGGGGCTATGCAGTTTTGCTGTATGCTGTAAACTATCTATGGGCTATGCAGTTTGCTGTATGTTGTAAACTATCTATGGGGGCTATGCAGTTCGCTGTATGCTGTAAACTATCTATGGGGGCTATGCAGTTTGCTGTATGCTGAACACTATCTATGGGCTATGCAGTTCGCTGTATGCTGTAAACGTTCTCCCGATTGCTAGAGACCTGGGAGGACGTTTGCGTGTTTATTGAACAAAGTCCTCGGTATGTTTGAGCAATGTAAAGAATAACTTGTTCACTGTGAGTGCACAGTTGGTATCCCATATCAATACCTATGAAATATTCAGTGCTAATTCATCCAAGCAGGAGGCGAAATTTATCAAACTAAAGGGAATTGGTGCCTCTCTCATTTCGTCTTTCTTGTGTGTGTGCGTGCGTGCGTGCGTGCGTGTGTGCGTGCGTCCGTGCGTGCGTGCGTGTGTGTGTGTGCGTGTGTGCGTGCGTGCGTGCGTGCGTGCGTGCGTGCGTGCGTGTGTGTGTGTGTGTGTGTGTGTGTGTGTGTGTGAGTGAGTGAGTGAGTGCATGCGTACGTGCGTGCGCGCGTGCGTGAATGCGTGCGTGCGTGCATGTGTGTGTGTGTGTGTGTGTGTGTGTGTGTGTGTGTGTGTGTGTGTGTGTGTGGTGTGTGTGCGTGTGTGCGGTATGCGTGAGAGAGAGAGAGAGAGAGAGAGAGAGAGAGAGAGAGAGAGAGAGAGAGAGAGAGAGAGAGAGAGAGAGAGAGAGAGTTGAAAAGCAATCTTGATGTGTTATTTTCTGAGGTGTTTTTCTGTCTTTCTTCATCTTCCTCCCTCATCCCGCCCCTTTTCTTTCTTTCCCTTCTTCATCTATCTCTTCCTTTTCTGTTTGTCCCATGTGTTGTTCTCTTCTGTACACCTATAACGTGATCATCATCATCGCCTGGGATACAGACGATTGGTCAATTTTTTTTCGGTTGTAACGGAACAACAAACGAACATTTCAAGTGTATATTATGAAAAGAAACAAAAGCTTTTAGCAACTCTGCCATCATGTTGATATTATGTCGCGTCTTTTTTTCTTTCTTATTTCTTTCCCTGTGTGACTTTGTTCTTTGTGTCGAGGTTTTTTTCTCCATACAATACTCAAAATGAACGACTCCATCGGCTGGGTGTATGATAACCAATTTCAGAATATCTCCTTTCCTTTGTTTCTCGTGTCCTGCTCTTTCGTGTTATTTTGTTTTAATACAACGTAAACTAAAGTTCAGAACGTGGCATAACGTTGGTGACGGCCAATTGCCAGAAATGTCATCCTTCAGTATGTTGTGTAGGAAGACTTCGCCGATCCTTCTTCACCCAGTGCCACGTCCTGGTTCACTTCATTCCTCTCTTCCCCCTTCAATCAACGCTAGGAAATTCCTGACATTTCATCATAAAGCACAAAAATGAAGATCTGAACAAGACACTATATTCATGACGATCACACTCCAGAAATGTCGCCCTTTAATGAGATGTAAGAACTCATCGATTTTTTTTTCTACGGGTATCACGTCCTGCTACACTTTCTTCTTCCCTTCGGCAGTTGAAGCCAAAGTGGGAAGTTGCCCGGTTAATGGAGAGGGGAGAAAATCAATATCACAATCAAGTGATTGCAAAACACCGGCACTACGACAAGGCCGACTCCTTCTGCCCTGCTAACAAGATCACAGCAGGTCTCCATCCCCAAGCCGTGGAGGTGGACAGGCCGTAACTGTCAAATCACAACGTCTACAACCTGATTTCACATGAGTCAGCCCTGCCAGTGTTCCTGTCAAACTGCTAGAATGACGACACAGCGTCTGCTGCCTGCAGGCCCTTTGTATAATGACCTTAGGTGACAATTCTTTGTATACTGACTTTAGATGACAGTTCTTTGTATAATAACCTCAGATGACAGTTCTTTGTATAATGAGATGACAGTTCCTTGTATAATGACAGTTCTTTGTATAATGACAATTCTTTGTATAATAACCTCAGATGACAGTTCTTTGTATAATGACCTTAGTGATAATTCTTTGTATAATGACCATAGGTGACAATTCGTTGTATAATGACGTTAGGTGAAAATTCTTTGTATAATGACCTTAGGTGACAATTCTTTGTATAATGACTGTAGGTGACAATTCTTTGTATAATGACCTTAGGTGACAATTCATTGTATAATGACGTTAGGTGACAATTCTTTGTATAATGACCTTAGGTGACAATTCTTTGTATAATGACTTCAGGTGACAATGCTTTGTACAATGACCTTAGGTGACAATTCTTTGTATACTGACTTTAGATGACAATTCTTTGTATAATAACCTCAGATGACAGTTCTTTGTATAATGAACTTAGGTGACAATTCTTTGTATAATGACCTTAGGTGATAATTCGTTGTATAATGACCTTAGGTGACAATTCTTTGTATAATGACCTTAGGTTACAATTCGTTATATAATGTCCTTAGGTGACAGATCTATGTATAATGACTTTAAGTGACAATTTTTTGTATGATATTAGGTGACAATTCTTTGTCTAATGACTTTAGGTGACAATTCTTTGTATAATGACCTTCGGTGACAATGCTTTGTATAATGAGTTTAGGTGACAGTACTTTGTATAATGACCTTCGGTGACAATGCTTTGTATAATGACTTTAGGTAACAGTTCTTTGTATAATGACTTTAGGTGACAGTTCTTTGTATAATGACTTTTGGTGACAATGCTTTGTATAATGACCCTGGGTGACAATTCTTTGTATAATGACCTGAGGTGACAATTCTTTGTATAATGACCCTGGGTGACAATTCTTTGTGTAATGACCTTAGGTGGCAATTCTTTGTATAATGACCCTGGGTGACAATTCTTTGTATAATGACCTGAGGTGACAATTCTTTGTATAATTACCCTGGGTGACAATTCTTTGTGTAATGACCTTAGGTGGCAATTCTTTGTATAATGACCTTAGATGACAGTTCTTTGTATAATGACCTTAGATGGCAATTCTTTGTATAATGACCTTAGGTGACAGTTCTTTGTATAATGACCTTAGGTGGCAATTCTTTGTATAATGACCTTAGGTGACAGTTCTTAGTATAATGACCCTAGGTGACAGATCTGGGCGGGAGATTTACAGAGGCAGGGAAGGTGTTCTGCCACTAAGCCACCAACCTTCCTGCACAAAGCTAGCGTCGCCATGAGAAGAAGAAGAAACTCAAGCATTTCAATCTTACGTAAGAGGGAGGAGATTCGTACAGTTTGATGACTGAGAGGATGGTGCGAACATCATTACTGAGAGGAGTCAACAGTAACGCTGATTGCATTCCAGGAGCAGGAAAGGGGGAAGACGAGGAGGGGCTGAGGTGAGCATGGGTGGGTAGGGGGAAGGATGGCACAGATGGGGTGCTTGGGGCGGTGTATTTGAAGGGAGGCATAGACAATAAGGGACACCTTTCACACAGATTGGACAGACACAAAACGGTTGCGTTCTTACGTATTCTCCCAAGGTAAAATACATTCCCTATGTTTCTGCGACTCCAAAGCACGTAACAGTGATTTCTCTTCCAATGCGAAATCCATCAGGTATCTTATGTGAAGAACCACATTGGGTCACCCTGCAACATTCTTCGCACTGCATTACAAATGGTAACCTGTCGGTGTATGTGTTGAGGCATTCCAAGCAGTACCTCAAAACAAAGAAATTAGAAGAAAAAAATGGCTGAGATGCTAAAGTTAACACGTGATTTGTCATAACACACACACACACACACACACACACACACACACACACACACACACACACACACACACACACACACACGTATTGAACCATGACATATATTTCTTGATTTTTTCCAACATCAAAATTATGAAATAAATTCTTTTACGAAAGATTACCGGCAAAATATTTACTTCTAAGGTATGAATTGCTGACAAAGCTTTATGGCAATACGAAGGAATCACGCGTAAATTTTTCCTAGGTACCCTACCCCTGTGGAATATTTGTAAAATAAATGGCAGATAAAATGCTAAGCAAGGTGCCAGAACTTCCAGCTAACCAGTGCTCTAGTCATCACATGAACTGTGTCGATTTCTTGGAAGAAAAGCGTAATTGGATGACAGAAATTTCAAAACTAATTTCAAGAAACTCCGCCGATTAGCATAGACAAATAAATGCAAATAGTTTTAAGCGTGGTAAATTGCATCTGTAAGGAACACATTCCTGTTTAACTTACGTTGTTTTTAAGGAACGTTTACTAGGTACATGAAGTATTTATCAATCGCAATTAGATTTATAATGCCTAGCTATCCACATATCCTGAGACACATAAATACGACCTCGCATAAATAAAAAGAAATGGAAACAAATGAGTTAAAAAATAATTCCAGTTAGCTTCGCTTAATTTGTTTAGCTTCTTAATTGTCTATGCTTCTGCTTAGGAGTTGGAAATTATAAAAGATTCTCTTATCATTATATACCCTTTATCTCAGCACCTTGCAAAAAAGCAACAGTAAGTAAAAGAGCCACACTGCCTGTTCATGAGTGGATAAACAAAATATCCGAAATATATTTCGTTTGACAGGTAAAATATCTCTGTACACTTTGAAAGTACAGCCGCTGCTGAGCCTTTGATATTTCTTTATACGAAAATCGAGGTGAAAAAAAAAAAAAACGTCAGCAAGTTGTAATCTTTTTTCTATTTCTTTTCCTTTTCTTTCTGTTTCCCGAATACGAGTTATCGAACGATAAACACAAGACGGAATCCTGAAAAAATCAGGCCTATAATTTTTTTTTTTTTTTTTTTACAGGAAGACATTTTAAAATCTGATTTCGCCTGCAGACTTTAACCATCGGCGGCGTGACCAAGTACAGTCAGTGAACCTTTATTTCATCAAAACTGTCTCTTTGTCATATCAAGTTAAAGCTAAAGATTCAAGATTAATTCATTTTCCCCGTTTTAATATGTACAAGATGAAATAAAAACAAACCTGACTGATTAATGATCAACTCGTCTAACTAAAAGGTATGAAGCTGTGAAATCTGTTTGTTGTTGTTGTTGTTTTAAACGTCTTTAAGAGACAATGGTGTTTAAACAGTCATTAAATTGTTAAATAAGTATTCTATCACTGTCGTATACTGCGTTTGGTGATTTTTTATGTGCAGTCAACTCAAATTAATTTTCAAAAGTTAACATAAACACTTTTGAGACGATAAATGGACTGAAGATGAACAACCCAAACCCTACATGAACACACAGCCTGTTTAAAGGCTGGCAGAACAGGTTA
>CM065717.1:1752500-1762500 GCA_033310375.1 Conus canariensis
CTGTCAAATTCAGTAGACAGGGGAGAGCATCAGGTGGAATTGTTTGTTTGATTAGGAAAGAGTTATCTCCCTTTGTAAAAGCTATTGATGTCAACCACTCCAATTTTTGTCCATTCATAATTGACAAAAAATTATTTGGAACAGACAAAGATGTTTTGTATTTTTGTTGCTACATTCATCCGGAAAATTCTCCTTTTTACACCTTTTTTGATGTTGAAAATGGAATCAGTTTACTTGAAGATTGTTTGATAGAATGTTTGTTAAGAAAAGATGTGTATGTCATAATTAATGGAGACTTGAATAGCAGAACATCCAATATTTCTCAGGATTTTTCGGGAAAAAACATTTTTGATAGTCAATGTGATAGTCATTCTCTCAGTATAAATCGTAATTCTGAAGACTGTACATTAAATAATTATGGAAAGCTGATGCTAAATGTATGCACTGCCTTTGATTTGTGTATTCTTAATGGGGTATGTAATGGCGACCTTGAAGGACGCTATACATACATATCTGATTCTGGCTGCAGTGTTGATGATTACTTTATTCTTTCAAGCGATCTTCTTGCTTTGGTATATGACTCATGTAAATTTCAAGTTTTAGACCGCATAGACTCAGATCACATGCCTGTTTCTTTCATTGCTGTTTTTCCGAAGGAAAATGTTGTTGTCAATAATGAACAAGAAAATCATGTTATAGAGAAACTTGTATGGAATAATGATTGTGCTAATCGATTTCAAGAACTATTATGTAGCGTAGATGTTGTTAGAAAAATTGAAAATGCCATAGATATGATACAATCCGACGTAAATGAAGCTTTGAACATGTTTAATGAGTGTGTAAAGGAAAGTGCTAAGTGTATGAAGAAGCATATACGTGTCAATAGAAATCACAGATGTGATGATTGGTATGATAAAGAGTGCCGAATTAGTAAACTAAAAGCTAGAAAATTATTAAGAATTAGCTGTCGTACTCATGATCCACAAGATAGAGTGGCTTATTGTATTGCAAGGCGAGAATACAAAAAATTGTTAAAAAGAAAGGAGAAAGAGTATAATAAGTTCTTAATAGATAAGTTGATTTCCTCAGTTAAATGCCAAAAAGGCTTCTGGGAGACTGTTCGGAAAGTATCTTTCAAAAGAAAACAACCGAAGAATAAGATAACTAGCGATATTTGGTTTCATCATTTCCAAAATTTGTTAGAACAGAATGTTAGTGACAGTGTTAATGAAGAAGTGGTGGATGCTGATGTAGATAGTTCATTTAATCGTCCAATATCCATGGAAGAGGTTACTTTAGCTATTAGAAAACTAAAAAATGGCAAGTCAGCTGGCCCGGATGGTCTTATTGGAGAATTATTTAAACACGCAACACAGCAGGCTGTGCTATTTTTTCATAAATTATTTAATAAGTTATTTAATGAGGGCTTGTACCCTGATAATTGGTGTGAATCAATTATTTTGCCTATATTTAAAAAAGGAGATGTGGACAATCCCAATAATTATAGAGGAATTTCCCTTAGTGACATTAGCAGTAAACTATTTGGAATGATTATTAATAGGAGAATACAAGAATGGGTTGATGAGAATAATATAACCGGGGAACAGCAAGCAGGATTCAAAAAGGGTTATTCGACCGTGGATCACATGTTTACTTTGTTGGCACTTATCCAAAAGCAGTTTTCTCGTAATCGTAAGCTATATGTTGCTTTTATAGATTTCCAAAAGGCATTTGATTCAATCAATAGAAATATACTTTGGCCAATACTACAAAAAAATGGTATATGCGGTAAACTCTATAGGTGTATTAAAAGCATGTATAATGTTGTCAGAGCTAGAGTCCGTTGTGGAGGTAAACTGACAGATTTTATTAACTGTACAGCTGGGGTCAGACAAGGAGATGCATGTAGTCCAGTTTTATTTTCTTTGTTTATAAATGAACTAGCTATAGAAGTTATCAATAATGGTAGACATGGTGCCTTGTTGTCTCTTGATACCTTAGAGTTGTTTATTCTCTTATTAGCTGATGATATTATTTTGATATCAGAAACGCCTGTCGGTCTGCAGACTCAGTTGAATAATTTACGACGTGCTGCTGGTACACTTCAATTAAAAGTTAATATGTCAAAAAGTAATATCATTGTGTTTCGTAAGGGGGGCTATCTTGGTGCAAGGGAAAGATGGGTTTATGATGATGTTAATATGCCAGTTGTTAATGCATACAAGTATTTAGGTATAATGTTTTCTACACGGTTGAGTTTCACAGGTGCTTGTAAAGATTTGGCAAGTAGGGCAAAGAATGCTTTACTATGTATTATGAAAAAGTTGTATGTTTTGAATAATACATCCTTTAAGGTATTCATCAAGTTATTCGATACCCAAGTACAGCCCGTTGTACTTTACGGCTCTGAATTATGGGGCTTAGACAAAGCTGCAACTTGTTGCGAATCTGTTCATTTATTTGCTCTAAAAAAGTTTCTTGGTGTAAACAGACGTACGCCGAATGATATGATATACGGAGAAACTAATCGCTACCCAATATCTGTTGTATCTGCTGTTAATTGCATTCGATATTGGCTTAAGTTATTGCAAATGTGTAACGATAGAATTCCTAGAAAAGCCTACAATATGCTTCTAGATATGGACTCTAAAGGTAAAAATAACTGGGCCTCCAAAGTTCGTATTTGTTTGACAGAATATGGGTTTGGATATGCCTGGCTAAATCAGGGAGTGGGAAATGTCAAAGCATTTATAAGTATTTTTAGACAACGATTAATAGATTGTACATGGCAAAAATGGTCTGACCATATTCACAATAGTGATAGATTTAGTTTCTATACCAATTTTTGCAGTGTGCATGATTTGAAACCATATTTGACCGCTAATATTGATAGACATTTACAGTATGTTACAACACGGTTTCGATTAGGAATATCAGAATTAAAAGTGCACCTTTATAGATACAGAATGGCTAACAACGAGGATCTGATTTGTCCATTATGTAACGTAGCACAAGAAGATGAAATACATTTTGTTCTTTGCTGTCCAGTTCTTAATGGTATTCGTGAAAAGTTCATCAAACCTAAGTATTATAATCAACCGTGTTTATTTAAATTGTGTTTATTAATGTCTTCTCAATCAGTTGAAGTTGTTAGAGGTCTTTCAATGTTTCTTTCAAAAGCATACAAGTTCAGAGAAACTGCCACATCTTAAGAATTTTGTTTGTATCACCATTGTTATGTCTTTATTAAGTCATAACTAGCGCTGCTTCAAGATTCTCTTGTTGTTCACATTCCCCTCATAAGGGGCCTTGGCCTAAATGAAATTAAACGGGATTCTGAATTCCGAATCCGAATCCGAATCCGAATCCGAATCCTCTCTCTCTCTCTCTCTCTCTCTCTCTCTCCTCTCTCTCTCATATACAAGCTGGAACTGGACAGAAGTGTGAAACGTTCATTCACCCAATCTATTTGCCTGTCTTCCTGTCAGGCTGCCAAAACCTGCCAGACTCCCTGTCTGCCCGCGGGACGATGACTACCACAGAAGACGGATATTGATAAACAAATAAAGAAACAAACGAATGAACACACACACACACAAAAGGAAAGTGCCCGCGCAGATCACTTTATTTTTCTATGCTACAAATTTCTTTCTTTTTTTTCCATCCAGTCGCTTACTTCATTCCTCTTTAATGATGATCTCTTACATTCACTAGGGATCTCAAACATCGCTGGAAGTGACTGGCGTGCCCCCACGCAGCGAAAGGAGATGAAGAAGCTACCTTATACGTCTGGAATCTAGGGCTTACATGTCGGCTTCTGGACAGAAAAAAAGTAAGTATGAAATAATGAAGGTGGTAGGCATTTCGTTGTTAGTTTGCCGCTATCACAATCAGAGATTGAAAAACAAGGCCTAGGAAAGTTTCAAAACACTGTTAGAGAGTGCAGACGTTGTTCCCGTGTATGTTTAATTCCACAAAAAAGGAGGTTACGATTTCACGTGTCTCTGTTCGTTTCTTTGGCTGTCGACAAGCTAAAACTACTAAATACGTTAAAAAAAACTTCGTGGAAAGATGACACGTGGCCCAAGTACAGTCCCATAGAATTCTCATGCGGATCCGTGATACAGATCCTGATTCAAGGGTTGATCCAGAATCCGTACGACCTTGATGGAGGCCTGTGCCCCTACTTCTATTTCTACTGTTTGTGTGTTTTACATGTGAAACTGCCCTACCCCTATCATCTCCTTCGATTTGTACTGTTTGTGTGTTTTACATGTGAAACTGCCCTACCCCTGCCATCTACTTCTATTTCTACTGTTTGTGTGTTTTACATGTGAAACTGCTCTACCCCTATCATCTTCGATTTCTACTGTTTGTGTGTTTTACATGTGAAACTGCCCTACCCCTATCATCTTCGATTTCTTCTGTTTGTGTGTTTTACATGTGAAACTGCCCTACCCCTGCCATCTACTTCGATTTCTGTTTGTGTGTTTTACATGTGAAACTGCTCTACCCCTATCATCTACTTCTATTTCTACTGTTTCTGTGTTTTACATGTGAAACTGCTCTACCCCTGCCATCTACTTCGATTTCTACTCTTTGTGTGTTTTACATGTGAAACTGCTCTACCCCTATCATCTCCTTCGATTTCTACTGTTTGTGTGTTTTACATGTGAAACTGCTCCACCCCTATCATCTCCTTCGATTTCTACTGTTTGTGTGTTTTACATGTGAAACTGCTCCACCCCTATCATCTACTTCGATTTCTACTGTTTGCGTGTTTTACATGTGAAACTGTCCTACCCCTAGAATCTACTTCGATTGCTATTTTCTGTGTGTTTTTCATGTGAAACTGCTCTACCCCTATCATTTTTGAAGATTGTTTTCAATTCAACTGAGAAAAAAAGAAACTCCATTCTTCTCCATATTTTGCCGTGAGAGAGAGAGAGAGAGAGAGAGAGAGAGAGAGAGAGAGAGAGAGAGAGAGAGAGAGAGAGAGAGAGAGATCTGTTAACATACATCAGTATGTCTGACCCTTCGTGCCTGTTTGTGTTATTATGTTAACTGAAAAACATGCATCTACTTTGCTGTAAGACAATTAAGACAAGTTCTTTCCCCTTGATTTCTCTCTCTCTCTCTCTCTCTCTCTCTCTCTCTCTCTCTTAAGTTTGTCTGTCTTCCCCTCCCCCTTCCCTGTCCAAAACAAGAAATGTACCCACGGGAGTCTTAAAGAGCCCCTTGCCGAAAAAAAGAAAGTACATATGTTACACTAATGTCCGGATGTTACATTGACACGTCCCACCTTCCCCTCACCTCCCCTCCATTAACAGCACACTCTCATCCCTTCCCCTACTCCTTACTTGACATCTCTTTGACAGTGATACGTACAGATAATGCTCTCTCTCTCTCTCTCTCTCTCTCTCTCTCTCTCTCTCTCTCTCTCTCTCTCTCTCTCCCTCCCTCTCTCTCTCCCTCCCTCCCTCTCTCTCTCTCTCTCTCTCTCTCTCTCTCCCCTCTCTCTCTTTTTCTCTCTCTCCTCCCTCTCTCTCTCTCTCACACACACACACGCATGCATACACACACACGCGCACGCACGCACACACACACAAACAAACACACACACACACACACACACACACACACACACACACACACACACACACACACACACACACAAATATATATATATATATATATATATATATATATATATATATATGTGTGTATGTATGTATGTACATGTATGTACATACATACATACATACATACATACATACATACACACACATATATATGTGTGTATATATATATAAAAAGTTGCTGAAAAACTAAAGACATTATGCAAATAATATAAAATGTAGGGGACAATCTTTGAGCCTACGCTTGAGGATCCACCCAGATGCAAGGGAGATCAAAAGACAAACACACAGACGGACAGAAACAAATACAAATAACCTCAATTTAATCAAAACAAAATCGGAAATGAAGCAACTTTTTACCTCCCCACACTTTCGTTTGGTTTCATTTAGTACTCTTCGCTGGCTGCTTTGGGGGTGCTATTGGATTCTTTTTTGCACCCTTGGTGGTGAGAACACCACAGTATTATGGACTGTGGTGTGTCTCTATTTGACGCCAGGAGCGCAGACACAACCAGCCGTGTCTCCCTGATGAGTTCGACCCAGCGGACGAAAGGCATAGGAGCAGGCAAAACAAATATATCTGCCTTCAAAGGGGATTGCGATGGTTCCCTTATGCAGCTAGTGAAGAGTTTTCATATCTGTAACATATTTTTTTAATTTCATGTTCCCAGTTTCGCAATCTTCAAATCCCCCCCCCCCCCCCCCCCCCCTCCTTAAGTCCAAATCTTTGCCAAGTCATTACTATGAAGATAGTTCAGTTGTTGGCCTGCGCTTGTTTTTCCCCCCACTATTAGATTGTTCGTCTATGTATTTGTCTGACTTTATTCAAATTTAAAAGGTTGTGCCAGTCTTGAATAAAAGTTACTCTGTATTAGGTTTTCTTATGGGAGCAAAAAATACCCAACTTGTTTACTGTTTATCGTTTACTGTTCCCTGCCTCATTTCATTTCAGATTTTGTTTTGATTAAATTGAGGTTATTTGTATTTGTTTTTGTCCATCTGTGTGTTTGTCTTTTGATCTCCCTTGCATCTTTGGGTGGATCCTCAAGCGTAGGCTCAAAGATTGTCCCCTACATTTTATATTATGTGCATAATGTCTTTAGTTTTTCAGCAACTTTTTTCCTCCCCACACTTTCGTTTGGTTTCATTTACTACTCTTCGCTGGCTGCTTTGGGGGTGCTATTGGATTCTTTTTTGCACCCTTGGTGGTGAGAACACCACAGTATTATGGACTGTGGTGTGTCTCTATTTGACGCCAGGAGCGCAGACGCAACCAGCCGTGTCTCCCTGATGAGTTCGACCCAGCGGACGAAAGGCATAGGAGCAGGCAATACAAAATATCTGCCTTCAAAGGGGATTGCGATGGTTCCCTTATGCAGCTAGTGAGGAGTTTTCATATCTGTAACATATTTTCTTAATTTCATGTTCCCAGTTTCGCAATCTTCAAATCCCCCCCCCCCCCCCCCCCTCCTTAAGTCCAAATCTTTGCCAAGTCATTACTATGAAGATAGTTCAGTTGTTGGCCTGCGCTTGTTTTTTCCCCCACTATTAGATTGTTCGTCTATGTATTTGTCTGACTTTATTCAAGTTTAAAAGGCTGTGCCAGTCTTGAATAAAAGTTACTCTGTGTTAGGTTTTCTTATGGGAGCAAAAAATACCCAACTTGTTTACTGTTTATCGTTTACTGTTCCCTGCCTCATTTCATTTCTGATTTTCCATTGTGTTTGTCAGATGTCTATTCATTTAGCTCTGCGTGCTACAGACGGTGTGGATGTTCCATTGTGTTTGTCAGATGTCTATTCGTTTAGCTCTGTGTGCTATAGACGGTGTGTATGCCTATTGTGTTTGTCAGATGTCTATTCATTTAGCTCACTGTGCTATACACGGTGTGTATGTTCCATTGTGTTTGTCAGATGTCTATTCATTTAGCTCTGTGTGCTATAGACGGTGTGTATGTCCATTGTGTTTGTCAGATGTCTATTCATTTAGCGCACTGTGCTATACACGGTGTGTATGTTCCATTGTGTTTGTCAGATGTCTATTCATTTAGCTCACTGTGCTATACACGGTGTGTATGTTCCATTGTGTTTGTCAGATGTCTATTCATTTAGCTCACTGTGCTATACACGGTGTGTATGTTGCATTGTGTTTGTCAGATGTCTATTCATTTAGCTCACTATGCTATACACGGTGTGTATGTTCCATTGTGTTTGTCAGATGTCTATTCATTTAGCGCACTGTGCTATACACGGTGTGTATGTTCCATTGTGTCTGTCAGATGTCTATTCATTTAGCGCACTGTGCTATATACGGTGTGTATGTTGCATTGTGTCTGTCAGATGTCTATTCATTTAGCTCACTGTGCTATACACGGTGTGTATGTTCCATTGTGTTTGTCAGATGTCTATTCATTTAGCTCACTATGCTATACACGGTGTATATGTTCCATTGTGTTTGTCAGATATCTATTCATTTAGCTCACTGTTCTATACACGGTGTGTATGTTGCATTGTGTTTGTCAGATGTCTATTCATTTAGCTCTGTGTGCTACACCACTGCTGTAAGAATTCAAGTGTTTAGTTCTTCATTGTTTCATTCACTAACCCACCTCCCCCCCCCTCTCTCTCTCCTTCTCTCTCTATCTCCCCCTCCTCTTTCTCCCTCTCCCCCCTCTCTCCCTCTGTCCCTCCCTGACTCTCTCCTTCTCTCTCTCTCTCTCTCTCTCTCTCTCTCTCTCTCTCTCTCTCTCTCTCTCCTTCAAAGACTAACTCCTTAGGGAAGGGAAGGGAATTGCATTTATCTACGCATCTGCGTCCCCACTAGTGGGCTGAAACCTGCCTGACTTCCCGTCTGCCAGAGTGAGAAGGTTGCAGGTTCTGTGTGACCGGAAGGTCAAGTGACCATTTTGTGTGCACGGGAACAAAACTATGGCTGAACACTCTCCGAAAAGATGTCCATTTTGACCTTTCGCCTTTCAAGCCCACATTGGCCTCGTTGACATCGAAGATGACTTGGAATCTAAACGGCAGGACGCTGAAGTAGACAGTAGATTGTAGAATCTCTGTGCGTTTGTGTTGATTTCCGTCTCTTTTATTCGTTTCTTCATATTGATAACATGTAGTAGTCCGTGATCCGGCTAGTTTTGTAAACTTCTTTGAAAGTGGAACACAGAACTTGTCTGGAATATTTCTTGGATTATCAGATGAAGACAGGGTAGTTGGAGAGTGAACGCAGAGATCGTGAGACCCCCTCCCCCCCCCCCCCCCTTCATTTACAACTAACATTTTGATTCACTCCTTTTCTCAGTCGCTCTCTTTATGACCTATATCATGATGATGAATTATAGAAATCGATAATAGTTTCGAACTTCACTGAGGGTAACTGGTGTACTTCAATGCATCGACAAAAAAGTTGAAGAAGTTTTCTGAAAAGTCTGGTAGCAGGAGCGACATGCTGTCAACCTCCAGACCAAAAACTAAGTGACATAAAAAAACCTACAGAAGCGACCGGCGGTGTTGTTTGTTTGTTTGTTTGTTTTAAATATATGCTGCTTTATTCCGTATCTCTCTAGAAACGTAGGTGCTTTCATCAAGTTCAGAAGTAACTGAGTTAGGGACTGTTCTTGCTCGTGCTGAGTAGCTACAAGCACAGAGCATCCTATGTTCATTTAAAGGCAAAACGCCTGCCTCTCTGTAAGTCATATCAACCAAGTAACTACATATCTTGACGTGGTGTTGGTTATCTGCTTTGGGAAACAAGACTTGTAGGACTTTCAAGGAAAGAAAAAGACACAGTAGAGCCTTTTTGTGTTTGCTTGTTTTTAATGTATACATATCTAAGTGCGCGGTTTTTTTCGCGCGTGAAAGTAATATTTCCCAATAGTTATTGTTTCAGAAAATTTGCTTCAAATTGAACTCAAACCAAACAAAAAATATCTTCTTCTTCTTCTTCTTCTTCTTCTTTCTTCTTCTTCTTCTTCTTCTTCTTACTTACGCTATAAAAGAGAGAGAGAGAGAGAGAGAGAGAGAGAGAGAGAGAGAGAGTGGAGGTGGGAGGGCAAAAGCGAAAGAGACAGACAGACAGACAGACAGACAGACAGACAGACAGACAGGCAGGCAGACATTCAAACAGACAGACAGATAGAAAGACAGACAGACAGACAGACAGACATTTCAAAAGACAGATCAAAAGACAGATCGACAGACAAGTGGACAGAGAAAAACACAGAGATCTGTCAAGATTTCTGTTCGTTCCGTTAGGTCTGTCCATGAAATGACAGCTGACAACGCATAACACTTCCAGTGTAAGAAAATAAAGATAAATTCTTTCATTTATTGTTCCCTCTCTGGTCTCTCTGTCTC
>CM065717.1:1775000-1782500 GCA_033310375.1 Conus canariensis
AAATAACTGAGGCAATAAAATGAAACCACATAGAAAAACGCGTAATATATGATAAAAAAAAGAATTATTCTGAGAAAGTGTAAGTTCATAACACTCAAGAAAGAGAGAAAGAAAGAAACGGAGAGACAGAAAAAGAACAGAGACAGAGAAAGGTAGAGGACTTCCAATGTAAAATCATACATTGAACCTGCCATCTACATCCGCCACAGCTTCCCACTCACCCCTTCTCCTTTTCACAGCGTCATCCCTTCTATGTCCGGGACCAGGCTGCTTCCAATTCAGTAGTGGGGCGACCATCCCCAACTCGGCGGGTCCCCGGGTGGCGGATAGGGGAATGGCCCTCAGATATGGGGGTTAGCTGCGATATAAGTCAGGCTTGCCTGGCAGAATAAGCAGTCCCGGACCAACTGGCGATGTTCCTATCAGGACGGGGTGGGTCAACAGGTGGCACTGTTGTCCTCACTGAAATACCCCATGTGTCCTATGACGGGCTCATCATGCGGTCAAGAGGCGCGGTATAACCTCTAGCCCCGGGGTGGGATCCCCGGAGAAACAATCCCCCCTGTGCTCACAGGGCAGGACGCACGGGCCATGAGCTAAGGGTGAGGCACCCCGAAAGAAAACTCCAGCTGAAGACGGAGGTATCGGGCCACTGGCGCAGCTTAAACCACGATACCACGCATATACGCCTCCATGATGATGCAGTCCACAGAATTTCGATGTGGCGCTCGACCTTCGGAGACCCGCCGGGGAGGTCGGGAGCCGGGCCCTATGCCTCAAAGGGGCCCACCCCAAGCGGTCGGTGGTCAGACAAAGAAATTCTGCATGTCAATGCGACGAAGAAGGAGACCTCATCCTCCTGCTAATGCCAAGCAAACGGTACCACCCAGAATGCTCAACATTCTCCAGTGGAATGCAGAAGGGGTGCATAAAAAGAAACTTGGCTTGGCAGAAAGGATGCATCAAGAAAATATTGATATCGCATGTGTCCAAGAGACACATTTGACCGTAAACCATCGCTTTCAAGTGAGGGGTTACGAGACCATCAGGTTGGACCGTGAGGAAAGAAACAAAGGAGGGGTGCTTATCTTGGTGCGGAATTCCATCGCCGCACAAGAACTCAAGATCAACACCAATCAACAGGCAGAGATCCAAGGTATTGATATAGTCCTTAAGGAACGCAACATCAGGATCTACAATGTCTATTGCCCTCAAGATCGTGATCTTTCCCTCACATACATGAACATCCCAGACAACAACTGCGTGGTGGTGGGTGATTTTAACAGTCACTCAGAGAGATGGGGCTATGAGGAGACGGACAAGAGAGGCGAAGAAGTTGAGGATTGGGAGATTGACACACATCTTCATCTCATTAATCAAGAAGATGATGAACCCACCTTTTACTCTAGACGCTGGATGACCACATCAACACCAGATCTAGCGTTCGCCACCAACGACCTGTTCGTCAGGACCACAAGAACAGTCCTCAACCAGCTTGGAGGAAGTGACCACAAGCCCGTCAAACTCTCTATCAACCTCAACTTACAGTGTCCACAAGCAAAGTGTTTTCCCCGCTGGAATTACAGAAAGGCGGACTGGACTCTCTTCGAGACCCTCACTGATACACACACAAAGCCAATCAACATCAGGCAGAAGGACTCAAACAAGATGGTTCGAGACTTCACAAAGGCCGTCTTGAAAGCTGCTACAGAATCCATCCCAAGAGGAGCACGTAAAGATTACAAGCCCTACTGGACGGAGGAACTCCAGAATCTGGAAGATGCTGTTACGGAAGCCAGGGACAGAGCAGAAAAGCAGCCATCACTGGAGAATAACATAGCGCTGAAGGAAGTAACTGCCAGATACAAGCTGTCCTGCGCACAAGCTGCAAGAAAAAGCTGGCAAGAGAAAACTGAAAGCCTAAATCTCGACAGGGATGGCAGCAAGCTGTGGAAACTGGCTAGAACCCTCTGTAATGAAACAACAAGTCACACCACTATAACAATACAAGAGAATGGAAATTACCTCTCTGGAAAGAAAGCAGCAGACCACTTCATAGACGTCTATGAAAACATCAGCAATCTGGAAGTCCCTCCTGAACATAGAGCTGCAGTGCACAGGGTCCAAGGTGAACTTCATGAGGAAGAGCCCCAAGAGGAAGTCATGACCACAGCTTTCACAGAGAAAGAGCTGGAGGAAGCGTTGCAGAGCCTCAACCTGAAGAAGTCACCTGGACCAGACGGAATCACAAATGAAATGATTCTGCATCTTGGGATGAAGAGCAAGGCAGTCCTTCTAAAAATCTTTAACTCCAGCTGGAAGACAGGATCAGTACCACAGTGTTGGAGGGAAGCAGACATGATCCCCATTCACAAAAAGGGAAAGGACAAGTCGAAGGCTGACAGCTACAGACCCATCAGCCTTACAAGCTGCTTAGGGAAGCTGATGGAGAGACTTGTCAACACAAGGCTTGTCTGGCACCTTGAGGAGCATCAGCTGCTGAGCCCTGAACAGGCAGGCTTCCGCCAACACAGATCAACAGAAGACCAGATCACATTCATCACGCAAAGCATTGAGGACGCTTTCCAAGAAAAGAAGAACACGCTTGCTGTCTGGATTGACATGGAGAAGGCGTTTGACAAAGTCTGGAAGGACGGACTTAGGCTCAAACTACGGCGATGTGGTGTGTCTGGGGGGATGTACACCTGGATCAGCCAGTACCTACACAATCGCCAAGCCCGAGTCAAGATTCAGGGCCAGAAAAGCAAGAAGAAGGTGCTGAGACAGGGAGTACCACAAGGAGGAGTCCTTTCGCCAACGTTGTTCCTCATCTTCATAGATGACATCGTCAGAGAACTGCCAAAAGGGGTCAGAGGAGCGATCTACGCAGATGACCTGGTGCTTTGGTGCTCTGAAGAGTACACCACCACAGCACAGGTACGCCTCCAGACTGCGCTCAACAAGATCAGCGACTGGACCAAGGAATGGCTTGTCTCTGTCAACTCAAGCAAAACAACCTACACAGTCTTCAGCCTATCCAGCAAGAAGCAAGAGGCGAAGCTGACACTGAACAACCAAAGGCTTGCAGAGGAACCCACACCTACCTACCTGGGAGTGACCTTTGATCGCAGGCTCACTTGGAAACAGCAGATCACCAGATGCTGTAGCAAGGCCAAGTTGAGACTGGCGATCATGAGGAAACTTGCGGGGACGAACTGGGGGGCTGACGAACGTATCCTGAAGAGACTCTATACAGGGAGAGTCCGACCTGTAGTTGAGTACGGGACATCAGCATGGGCATCAGCTGCAAAGTCTAACCTCAACCACCTCAATAAGATACAGAACCAAGCTCAGCGTGTCATAATTGGCGCCATGAGATCCACCCCAATCCTGAAGATGGAAGAGACCACTGGGCTACAGTCATTAGAGGACAGAAGGGACACAAAGATCCTCATCCAAGCAGCAAAATTCAAACGCCTTGAAAACCATCCAATGAACAACAGAATGAGCAGACCCACCAAGAGCCGGTTGAAAAGAGGCAGCTTCATCTGCCAGTCAAGACGCCTTGAAAGACAAAGCCCAGTCTTGATGGAACACGAAGCAAAGCCTATCCCGGCAAATGTCACCCACCCATCTTGGAAGAGGCAGGTGTTCCCAACAGTCGTCACCAGCATTCCCGGAGTGGAGAAGAGAGGAATACAGTCAGACACCCAAAGGAAGGCCCTGGCCATGGAGTACATCTGCAACCAATATCCCCAGGAAGACTGGACCCATGTCTTCACAGATGGCTCCGCCACAGAGGCAACGAGGGATGGTGGAGCTGGAATCTTCCTTCGATACAAAGACGGAGATGAAGAAATTGCAATTCCAACAGGAAAATACTCCACCAACTTCCGAGCTGAGCGAGAAGCCCTCTGTGAGGCAGCCACAACAGTCTTGCAGAACTCCAAAAGAACAACAGGGCAGGTGGTGGTCTTCTCTGACGCTCTCTCCGTGCTCCAAGCCCTCAAGAACTCCCGCTGCAAAGAACAGAACCATATCACTTCAGCCCTTGTTGCCCTGAGTGCCAGAGTGGAGAAAGTGGTGATACAATGGGTACCAGCACACTGTGGCATCAGAGGCAACGAAAAAGCGGACATTCTGGCAAAAGATGGTGCACAGAAGGAGCAGGCCAACAACCTGGTGTCATACGATGAAATTAAGACAATCATCAAGGCACAACAAGGAATAAAATGGCGCCTCCTGCATCCCAAATACAACCCAGAAGACACATACCATTTGCTGGGACGACGGGAACAGGTCAAGATCTTCCGCCTGAGGACTGGACACAATCGCCTGCTCCACCACATGCACACAAAATTTGGCATTGGACAGAGTGGAGAGTGCCCTTGTAGTGAGGGACCAATGACAACTGACCACATCCTTCAAGTCTGTACGACGTATGCAGCATCCAGGAGAAAGTACTGGCCAACACCGACAGCAGTGGAAGCCAAGCTGTATGGCACCCTGGAGGAGCTGCGACGGACGGCAGCCTTCATCGAGGACACCGGGCTGCTCATCTAACGGGATGGCGAACGAGGAAGAAGAAGAATCCCTTCTATGTGTCTGACCCTGCCCGTGAAGACAGCAGCCGTCAAGAACGAAATGAAGTAGATTTCCTTAAAGCCCCCTCCTCCTTTTTTACTCCCCCTCTCCCGTCTCAGGACACAGCTCATGCTGACCGACAGAACTTCAGTCCATGTGTCTATGTGCTGTGCCTTTGACACTGCCACCATGGGCTGTGTCAACATAGAACTTCAGTCTATGTGTCTATGTCATCTGCCTTTGACACTGCCACCATGGGCTGTGTCAACACAGAACTTCAGTCTATGTGTCTATGTCATTTGCCTTTGACACTGCCACCAGGGGCTGTGTGAACATAGAACTTCAGTCTATGTGTCTATGTCATCTGCCTTTGACACTGCCACCAGGGCTGTGTCAACACAGAACTTCAGTCTATGTGTCTATGTCATCTGCCTTTGACACTGCCACCAGGGCTGTGTGAACACAGAACTTCAGTATATGTGTCTATGTGATTTGCCTTTGACACTGCAACCATGGGCTGTGTGAACATAGACCTTGAGTCTATGTGTCTATGTCATCTGCCTTTGACACTGCCACCAGGGGCTGTGTGAACATAGACCTTGAGTCTATGTATCTATGCCATCTGCCTTTGACACTGCCACCATGGACTGTGTCAACATAGAACTTCAGTCTATGTGTCTATGTCATCTACCTTGGACACTGCCACCAGGGGCTGTGTGAACACAGAACTTCAGTCTATGTGTCTATGTCATCTGCCTTTAACACTGCCACCAAGGGCTGTGTGAACACAGAACTTCAGTCTATGTGTCTATGTCATCTGCCTTGAACACTGCCACCATGGGCTGTGTCAACACTAGATCGTTACACAGGTGTGTGTGAAACATTTAAGTGTTATGCGTAACTAGATTGAGATTCAACTGGCTCTGAGATCATCATTCGCTTCACACCGTGAAGTGGAGATAAGAGAACGAATAAGGGAAAAGATCAGTAAAATGCTAGACAGTGGAGAGAGACAGCGGAAAGAAAAAAAAGAGGTATGGTGGCAGAGAGACAGAGAAAGACAGACAGACAGACAGACAGACAGACAGACAGACAGACAGACAGACAGACAGACAGAGGGTAACAGGCAGAGGAGTCCCACCCTACAACCAATTGTACTATCCACAAAAGTTCCAAACTCAGTCCCACCCTACAACCAATTGTACTATCCACAAAAGTTCCAAACTCAGTCCCACCCTTCAACCAATTGTACTATCCACAAAAGTTCCAAACTCAGTCCCACCCTTCAACCAATTGTACTATCCACAAAAGTTCCAAACTCAGTCCCACCCTTCAACCAATTGTACTATCCACAAAAGTTCCAAACTCAGTCCCACCCTTCAACCAATTGTACTATCCACAAAAGTTCCAAACTCAGTCTCACCCTTCAACAAATGTACTATCCACAAAAGTTCCAAACTCAGTCTCACCCTTCAACCAATTGTACTATCTACAAAAGTTCCAAACTCAGTCTCACCCTTCAACCAATTGCACTATCCACAAAAGTTCCAAACTCAGTCCCGGCCCTAATCGTGTTCCCATTCAGGCACGTTATCTTTATCCCTATCATCCTTCATTCAGGCATGTTATCTTTATCCATATCATCCTTCATTCAGGCATGTTATCTTTATCCCTATCATCCTTCATTCAGGCACGTTATCTTTATCCCTACCATCCTTCATTCAGGCACGTTATCTTTATTCCTATCATCCTTCATTCAGGCACGTTATCTTTATTCCTATCATCCTTCATTCAGGCACGTTATCTTTATCCCTATCATCCTTCATTCAGGCATGTTATCTTTATCCCTATCATCCTTCATTCAGGCATGTTATCTTTATCCCTATCATCCTTCATTCAGGCATGTTATCTTTATCCCTATCATCCTTCATTCAGGCACGTTATCTTTATCCCTATCATCCTTCATTCAGGCACGTTATCTTTATCCCTATCATCCTTCATTCAGGCACGTTATCTTTATCCCTATCATCCTTCATTCAGGCACGTTATCTTTATCCCTATCATCCTTCATTCAGGCACGTTATCTTTATCCCTATCATCCTTCATTCAGGCACGTTATCTTTATCCCTATCATCCTTCATTCAGGCATGTTATCTTTATCCCTATCATCCTTCATTCAGGCACGTTATCTTTATTCCTATAATTCTTCCTTGCCCACCAGGACAGGGGCCCTCCAAAGGGAAATGAACGATATCTCCGTGAAGCCCCCTCAAGGTCACACGCCATGCTGCCTGAAAGAAGACCTCCCAGTCCATGTGTCCATCTGACCTGCCCTGCACACGGCCACCACGGGCTACATGGTGTAACACTAGATCGTGACACAGAGGCCACAGGTTTGTGGGGGTGATGGAGGTGCCACCTGTGATCAGATAGAAGATTCGACGAGAAATGAACGCAAGAGAATTAGTCAGAGAAATGGTCGAGTCGGATGCAATGATTCAGTGGAGAGAGAGAGAGAGAGAAGAGAGAGAGAGAGAGAGAGAGAGAGAGAGAGAGAGAGAGAACAGACAGACAGACAGACAGACAGACAGACAGATAGAGACAGACAGACAGACAGAGAGAAACAGAGAAGACAGAGAGAGTCTAAAATAATTTGAGAGAGAGGAGAGAGTGAGAGAGAGGCTAAAAGAATTTGAGAGGGGGGGTCTCTAAGAAATTGAAAGAGAGAGAGAGAGAGAGAGAGAGAGAGAGAGAGAGAGAGAGAGAGAGAGAGAGAGAGAGAGATGAGTACATAAAACCCACTGCATTATCTACCAACATTCCTCACCCAGTGCCGGCACTAGTCTGTTCACACTAAGGCCCCACTTTATCTTCATTTGCGCTATCTCTCCCATCCCAACAAGACAGCTACCATCA
>CM065717.1:1797500-1800000 GCA_033310375.1 Conus canariensis
TTTCCCCTCCTTCCTTCCCCCTCTGTGTCCCCATCTCTTCCCCTCCTTCCCCCCGCTCTGTGTCCCCACTCTTTCCCTCTTCCTTCCCCCTCGTGTCCCATCTTCCCCTCCTTCCTTCCCCGCTCTGTGTCCCCACTCTTTCCCCCTCCTTCCTTCCCCGCTCTGTGTCCCCATCTTTCCCCCTCCTTCCTTCCCCGCTCTGTGTCCCACTTCCCCTTTCCCCCTCCTTCCCTCTTCCCCGCTCTGTGTCCCCCACTCTCTTCCCCCGCCTTCCACTTCCCCCTCCTCCCGCTCTGTGTCCCCACTCTTTCCCCCCTCCTTCCTTCCCCCGCTCTGTGTCCCCACTCTTTCCCCCTCCTTCCTTCCCCGCTCTGTGTCCCCACTCTTTCCCCCTCCTTCCTTCCCCGCTCTGTGTCCCCACTCTTTCCCCCTCCTTCCCTTCCCCCGCTCTGTGTCCCCACTCTTTCCCCCCCTCCTCCCTTCCCCCCTCTTGTCCCCCTCTTTCCCCCTCCTTCCCTTCCCCCCCTCTGTGTCCCCACTTCCTTTCCCCCTCCTTCCTCCCCCCTCCGCTTGTGTCCCCACTCTTTCCCCCTCCTTCCTTCCCCCGCTCTGTGTCCCCACTCTTCCTTTCCCCCCCCCTCCTGTGTCCCCTTTCCCCCCTCTCCCCCCTGTGTCCCCACTCTTTCCCCCTCCTTCCCTTCCCCGCTCTGTGTCCCCACTCTTTCCCTCCTTTCCTTCCCCGCTCTGTGTCCCCACTCTTTCCCCCTCCTTCCTTCCCCGCTCTGTGTCCCCACTCTTTCCCCCTCCTTCCTCCCCCGCTCTGTGTCCCCACTCTTTCCCCCTCCTTCCCTTCCCCCGCTCTGTGTCCCCACTCTTTCCCCTCCTCTCCCTTCCCCCGCTCTGTGTCCCCACTCTTCCCCCCCTTCCTCCCCCGCTGGTCCCTTTCCCCTCCTTCCCCCCTTCCTCTTCCCCCCTTCCCCGCTCTGTGTCCCCACTCTTTCCCCCTCCTTCCTTCCCCGCTCTGTGTCCCCACTCTTTCCCCCTCCTTCCCTTCCCCGCTCTGGTCCCCACTCTTTCCCCCTCCTTCCCTTCCCCGCTCTTGTGTCCCCACTCTTTCCCCCTCCTTCCCTTCCCCGCTCTTGTCCCCACTCTTTCCCCCTCCTTCCCTCCCCGCTTGTGTCCCCACTCTTTCCCCTCCTTCCCTTCCCCGCTCTGTGTCCCCACTCTTTCCCCCTTCCTTTCCCTTCCCCGCTCTGTGTCCCCACTCTTTCCCCCTCCTTCCCTCCCCCCGCTCTGTGTCCCCACTCTTTCCCCCTCCTTCCCTTCCCCGCTCTGTGTCCCCACTCTTTCCCCCTCCTTCCTTCCCCGCTCTGTGTCCCCACTCTTTCCCCCTTCTTCCCCCCCGCTCTGTGTCCCCACTCTTTCCCCCTCCTTCCTCCCCCTCTGTGTCCCCCCTTCCCTCTTCCTTCCCCCCCTGTGTCCCACTCTTTCTCCCTCCCCCCCCCCCCCCGCACTGTTCCCACCTCCCCCCTCCCCCCCCCAAGTCCCCACTCTCCCCCCTCCCCCTCCCCCCCCCCCCCCCCCCCCCCCGCACTCTTTCCCCCCTGTAGTGAACAAGCGATTTTGAAGCGCTTCTCCGTGAAACTGCTATGAAGTTTACTTCTGGTTGCAGTTCAACTTCCTTCCGTGTCAAATCCACCTCCTCCTCCCCACAACTACCATTTATGTTATCCTCAAGGCCAAGGGATGAAACCGTTCAGCCTTTAAAGTGTGTTGGGCGATTATTGTGTTCTGCATACCGCAGAAAACTAGCAATGACGTCTGATCGACACGTGAAGCGCTCGCTCCATCTGGTGACTAATTATTCTGTCCTCCATACAGCAGAAAACTAGCAATGACGTCTGATCAGTACGTGAAGCGATCGCTCCGTCTGGTGACTACATGATTCTGTTCTCCATACAGCAGAAAACTAGCAATGACGTCTGATCGACACGTGAAGCGCTCGCTCCGTCTGGTGACAGCACCCGTGTCTACTGATGTTGTCGGGATTCGCACAGCTGAAGGGAAGAGGGAGAGGGCGCAGACGCGCACATCACTGTGCTGTTCTGTGTGACCACGTCGTCTCACTCTGTACCAATCCGAAGCCGTTCGTTTCGTTCAGGCTCTGAGTTGTAACACACCACTGTGCTGTTCTGTGTGACCACGTCGTCTCACTCTGTACCAATCCAAAGCCGTTCGTTTCGTTCAGGTAACACACCACTGTGCTGTTCTGTGTGACCACGTCGTCTCACTCTGTGCCAATCCAAAGCCGTTCGTTTCGTTCAGGCCTGAGTCCCAATAAGCTGTA
This sequence comes from Conus canariensis, assembly GCA_033310375.1. Taxonomy (NCBI): domain Eukaryota; kingdom Metazoa; phylum Mollusca; class Gastropoda; order Neogastropoda; family Conidae; genus Conus; species Conus canariensis. The sequence goes on from CM065717.1 coordinate 1,799,848, forward strand.
ACACCCTGTAGGGGTGATTCAGTTCGTACACACTCAAACGCACGCGCACACGCGCGCGCACACACACACACACACACACACACACACACACACACACACACACACACACACGCACGTGACCACGCACACATGCACACACGCACGCACGCACAC
>CM065717.1:1805000-1812500 GCA_033310375.1 Conus canariensis
ATGCCCGACGTTTTAGTTTACCGTTATATCCGTTACTAACAGCTATAACGGCCCATAACGGTTTTTCTTTTTCATGGAATGTCTCAGAAAGTACTTGGCCGATCTTTCTGAAAATTTGTATGTATATTGATTATGGGTCACGGATGATGCCCGACGTTTTAGTTTACCGTAATAGCCGTTAGTAACGGCTATAACGACCCATAACGGTTTTACTTTTTTATAGAATATCTCAGAAAGTACGTGGCCAATATTTCTGACAATTTGTAGGTATGTTCATTATGGGTCACGGATGATGCCCGATGTTTTTAGTTTACCGTTATAGCCGTTACTAACGGCCCATAATGGTTTTCTTCTTTATGGAAAATCTCAGAAAGTTCTTAGCCGATCTTTCTGACAATTTGTAAGTATGTTCATTATAGGTCACATATGACGGCCGATGTTTACCAGAATAGCCATTACGAACGGTTACACCAGCCCAAGACGGTTTTACCTCTTTATGGAATATATCACGCGCATTCAGGATAAACTGGGAGTACGTTTATATGCTTTGCATTTTTTTTCTCTTGTATTTGTCTTTCTTCACTGTCGTCTATTACTTTTCAGTAGCCCTGTGTGATAGGCGGGGCTAAAAATGTAAATCACTACCAACTTCTAGTTTTCAATTTCTTCCTATTCTCCCCCCCCCCTCCCCCCCCCGTGTCATCGCTTTGGCTTTTGGTTGGTTGTACTTCTTTCCTCGTAGAATCAACTCCCCGTCCCGTGATGACGTCAGCATACTACACGTTGCTCTAACAGCTCTCGTTTCAGTGCCCTGAATTCCAACAAAGGTAATCAGAGCCCTCTCTTCTCCTTCTTGTTAAAGAACAAAAGAAAAGTCATGACGAAGTTTTAGCCGGGAAGGCCGAAGGGCAGGACGTTCCTCTCTGTTTTCATGACGTCGTTTGACCTTTGAAGAAACGGCCACTGAAGACTGAAACTCTCCGGGTGATTAACTGACCGGGCGAGCGGAGAGAAGAGTGAAATCGGTAAGAGACAAAATCGACACGAAAGGCCATGAGGAGCATCTCCATGACGGGGCTCGGACGAGAAAGTAGGTGAGGTGGGAAACGTGTACAGGAGAGTGTGAGTGAGTGTGTGAGTGTTGTGTGTGTGTGTGTGTGTGTGTGTGTGTGTGTGTGTGTGTGTGTGTGTGTGAGAGACTGTGTGTGTGTGTGTGTGAGTGAGTGTATGTGTGTGTGTGAGAGAGAGAGAGAGAGGGAGACAGAGAGAGAGGGAGAGAAGGAGAAAGGGAGAGAGAGAAGTAGTGGAACTGAGAGGCGGTAAACTGGAAGAACATGCTGTGCAAAAGTCTCAAATCTTAATTCAGTAAAGTGATGTCCAAAGCTCGCTCTCTCTCTCTCTCTCTCTCTCTCTCTCTCTCTCTCTCTCTCTCTCTCTCTCTCTCTCTCTCTGTCACACACACACACACACACACAAACACAAACACACATAATGCGCACGTGCACGCACGCGCTTGTGTGTGTGTGTGTGTGTGTGTGTGTGTGTGTGTGTGTGTGTGTGTGTGTGTGTGTGTGTGTGTGTGGTGAGTGTGTCTGTGTCTCTGTGCGCGCGTGCAAGTACACACGTGAATGCACGCAAGTGTGTATATCTGTATGTGTACGTGTGTGTGTGTGCGTGTGTGTGTGTGTGTGTGTGTGTGGTGTGTGTGTGTGTGTGTGTTGTGTGTACGAGAGAGAGAGAGAGAGAGAGAGAGAGAGAGAGAGAGAAAGGGTGGAGTGGGGTGGGAGGACAAAGAGGAGGAAGAGGAGTAAGAAGGGGAGAAGCGGCACTAAACATATGACTTATTGCTCTCTCTCTCTCTCTCTCTCTCTCCTCTCTCTCTTCTCTCTCTCTCTCTCTCGCTGTCTGTCTCTGTCTCTCCTTCTTTCTCTGTTAATGCAATGTGTGTGTGTGTGTGTGTGTGTGTGTGTGTGTGTGTGTGTGTGTGTGTGTGTGTGTGTGTGTGCCCAAACCCGTTTAAGCGCACATGCGCGCGTGCGCCGTCTCTATGTACGCTTGAGTGTATATGTTTACCTTTCACGCTATTTCCTTACTTTTCTTTCTTTTCTGTGGTCTCATCTTTTCTCTGAGAGAGAAAGAGGGAGAAATAGACACACACACACACACACACACACACACACACACACACACACACACACACACACACACAACACACACACACACACACACACACATACACACAACACACACACACATACACACACACACACACACACACACACATGCACACACACACACATACACACACACACACACACACAGAGTCAAACCGACCGACCGACAGACAGACAGACAGACACACACACACACACACACACACACACACACACACACACACACACACACACACAACAAGTCAGACCGACTGACCGAGAGAGAGAAGACAGACAGAGTGAGACGTGTCAGGCAAGGCAGGGGGAGCTGAGATCTGTGAGGTAAGAGAAACTGAATCTTGCATTGGCCAATTAGGGGCCGACAATGTGCACTCACACTCCCTACACGAAGCCATCTGGGGTCCTCGCAGGGCCATCTGGGGTGCTCTCAGGGTCTGGTTAGCGGGGGCCAGGCTGCTCTCACAGCCTCTCCACACTTGTCAATCTGATCCCACGGCTGGCAGTGCGCTCCTGATGCATTGGCTGACAAGTACAGGGAGGAGAGAGAGAGAGAGAGAGGGGGGGGGAGAGAGAGAGAGAGAGGGAGGGAGAGAGAGAGAGAGAAAGGGAAAGAGAGAAGAAAGAGAGAGAGTACACATGTGTGTGTGTCTGTCTGTCAGTCTGTACGTGTGTGTGCATTCGCACGCGCGCGTGTACACACGAACAAGCACACACAGATGGACGCACGCACGCACGCACACACACGTGCATGAACACACACACACAGACACACACACATGCGCGCACGTGTGCGCGCGCGCACACACACACGCACACACACACACACACACACACGCGCGCGCGCGCGCGCGCGCGCGCGAGGAAGTCCCTTGACCGTCGAACTGAACGGACGTGTTTCTGCTGAGCTCACGTCGCTGTCACACTTGCAAGTGAAACCAGTTCTCTCGTGCGAACGATGGGTTGTGAAGTCAACCTTTATCGGGCAAGAATTGGACACTTCGCTTTTGTGTTGAACACTCTACTGGCGAGAAGAGCGGAGAAAGCAGCAAAACGTGTGAAAGGATTTAAAATGAACAGTTACTCTGCTGCCATTGCCTTTTCCACGCTACTTGTGTTGCTGATGATAGGCGGCGTTGAGCCGCATCCTGGACCTGGCACTAAGCAAAACAAGCAAAACATGCGTCAAGCCAAGATTTCCAACACGGACAGTTCTTCGTCTACGCACCCCCGAACTAATGACAACGGAAACATCGAAGAAGGTAACATTTCCGATGTGATGAAAATGCTGCGAGAAATGACAGAGAAAATGAACTCCATGGATAGCAAAATGGACATGTTGAACAGCAAAGTTAATGACCAGTTGGAATCAGTCATGAAGGAGAATAAAGAACTGAAGGAGCGAATTATCCAGCTAGAAGAGAAGATGGATGACATGGAAGGAAGAAGTGGAAGAAACAATCTACTCTTTCACGGAATTCCCCAACCGGACGGACATACTGAAACCTGGAATGACTGTGAAGAGGCGGCGAAAAGTGTGATAAAAGACAAGTTGGGGGTCCAAGACGAAGTGAAGATAGAACGTGCTCACAGACTGAGAGGAGGTAAAGCCTCTCACACCATTATCGTTCTCTTCAGCAGCTACAAACAAAAAGAAGCTGTGTTCTCGGAACGTGCCAAGCTGAAGAATCAACCAAACCTATTTGTGTCGGAAGATTTTACTCCAAGAGTGAGAGAGAAACGACGCCAGCTGCTATCCTTTCTCAAAGACACCAACAAGAACGGGAAGAAGGCCCACCTGAAGTTTGACACTCTTGTGGTGGAGGGGAAGACCTACTCCTATGACGGTGACAGAAACCAACTTGAGGAGCGAGGACGGAGATGAAGGGCCGGCTAACAGCAGACTTTCAAGCACTGGAGAGAAGCGGAGAAAAAGAAAGTGTATCTTTTTGACACCTTTGATAATACTAACCACTCCGGAAAAAAATGTAAGTCTACGTTCAAATGTTCAATATTGTAATAAATATTTCAAAAACTATAAAAATAACAAACAAATGAAAAACATGATCAATGGCAATAATCAATACACATGTTCTTCAGATAAAAGTGTAATAAAAGATAATGAAAGTTACACTGACTGCACAAAGAAAATTGGTGATACTACTGAAGATCTTCATAAAAACTGTGAAGAGGAGACAGAACAGTGTGAACGAGATCAATCTAACTACAACCTTAAACTTATGGCATGGAATGTTCAAGGTCTAAGGAATAAGTTGAATAGTAAATCCTTCATTGATTTTTGTAAACAATTTAGAATTTTTTCTCTGTCTGAAATCTGGTCTTGTAAAAAAGAAGATATTGAAAATGCTTTTCCTGATTATAATGTGTATTTGTTTCCAAGATCAAAATGTTTAAAAGGGGGGCTGGTTGTTTGTGTTGATAAACTGTTCAGCCAGGGGGTGACACGAATACTTGAACAAACAGAGGATAAAGTTTTTCTCAAATTTGAAAAATGTCTTTTTGATTTTTCATTTGATTTCATTGCTGGCTTTGTATATATTGCTCCAGAAAATTCTACTATTTATGGTGAAGATAATCAAACGGGCATTGAACATTTGGAGGGTAACATTGAAGAAATCTCGCAAAATGTTCCTGATCTGCCTTTAATTTTACCTGGAGATTTTAATGCACGGATGGGTAGTCTTTCCGATCTTGAAGGAATGTTCCAAAGTAAACACGTGCAACCGTTAATAGATATTGACGAGTTTTTGATTGAAACGGACAAACCATATAAAGAGAGAAAAACTAAGGATACGATTTCAAATAAATTTGGACGGAAGCTTTTGGACGTCTTGAAAGAATATAGCCTATTTATTGTGAACGGTCGTAAAACTGGTGACTCGGAGGGAGAAATAACATGTATTGCAAATAGGGGTATGAGTGTGGTGGACTAATTTATATGTTCAATGCCACTGTTTGATAAAATCACTAATATGTTTGTTCTGAATAGAAGTGAATCAGATCATTTTCCAGTTGTATCGGTATTAGATTTTTATGAAGAAATACATCTTGATGGTACTGAAGACATTGCCCTTGAAGATAAAGTCAGATATATTTATAATGAACAGTACTCAGCAAATTATACAGAATATATCCAAGAAAATGCAAATTCTGTATTTACACGTTTTCACAATGCTTTGGAAATAGATGCTGATTCAGCGTCAGAATGTATTATTTCATTTATACAAACGGCAGCTGAGAACATGAAAGCAAAACAAAGGATTCGTGAGTCAAGCTCACAGCCACCCTGGTGGAATCATGAATGCGAACAAGTGAAACAAGATAAATATAAACTACTTAAACAATTTAGAATGACAAATCAACATGAAGATCTAAACAACTATTTAGACAGCAAGAAAGCTTTCAAAGAGCTATGCGAATCTAAACAAAAACAAGAAAACGCAAAAATTGCAAATGAGCTACATACTGCTTATCAGGAAGTTAATTCTAAATGTTTCTGGAAAAAACTTAAATCACTGACAAGTCCAAAAAATTATGCTTCTTCCATTTCTCTAAACGAGTGGTTCCAGTATTTCCAATCCTTATTCAATTCAGAAATGACTGATCACACTGATTTCTTACCAGAGGTTAAAGACAAAGTTGAAAAGCATAAAGTAAATGCATGTGATGAATGTTTAACATTTGAGTTTGATGATAGGATTTCTGAAGAAGAGATACATACAGCAATTAATAAAATGCAAAAAGGGAAAGCTCCAAGACCTGATGGTCTCCCTACAGACTTCTTCTTTCATGCAAAGGATAACATAGTTAAATTTTTATGTCCTTTATTTAACAGAGTATTTCAAAGTGGAGAGTATCCTGAGAGCTGGACAAAGGCTGTTATATATCCTTTGCACAAAAAGGCAGTCGAAAATCAGTAAATAATTATAGAGGTATCTCATTACTAAATGTCATTAGTAAGATTTACAGCTCAATAATTAATGAGAGGTTGACAAGATTTTGTGAAGAGACTAATAATATACCCGAAGCACAAGCTGGCTTTCGTAAAGGCTATAGTATAACAGACAATATTTTCACACTCCAATCATTAGTCCAAAAATATTTAACTAAATCAGGAGGTCAATTTTATGGATTGTTTGTAGATTTTTCCAAGGCTTTTTATTGTATTCATAGAGAAAAGATGTTATATTTGTTACTATCTAAAGGAATTCATGGTAATATCTTTAGCACTCTAAAAGCTATGTATAAAAAAAAAGTGAAAGCAGCAGTGCGTTGGAAATAAGATAACAGAATACTTTGAATGTATTTCAGGTGTGAGACAAGGATGTATTTTAAGTCCTCTGCTGTTTCCTATATTTCTTTCAGAACTTCAGACAGAACTGTTAAATTGTGGGGCAAGAGGAGTTGATATTTTTGCAGACACATTTGGAATTGTTTCACTAATGTATGTTGATGATATTGTTCTTGTCTCGGATAATGTTATGGACCTTCAAAGAAAAATTAACTGTTTAGAAAAGTACTGCCAAAAATGGGGGATTGTCAGTGAATATGGATAAGACAAAAGTTATTGTTTTCAGAAATGGTGGTTTCATTAAGAAGAGTGAAAAATGGAACTTTGACCAAAAGGAGATAAACGTTGTATCATCTTATTGCTATCTAGGAATTAATTTCTCTTCAACACTAAACTGGACAAAATGTGTAGAAAACCTGAGCAGCAAAGCATTAAGAGCAGTAGCAGGTATAAAAAGGTTCTACTTTAAACTTGAAACCATTCCAACCATAACTGTCTTTAAAATATTTGACATGAAAGTATAGCCGATTTTGTTGTACGGGTCAGAGATTTGGGGTTATAAAAGTTATGAGGTGATTGAAAGGGTACAAAATAAAATTTGCAAAATGATACTGGGAGTTGGACGAGATATTAGAAATAAAATAGCACTTGGAAAATGTGGTAGATTTCCCATTTTTATTGATACTTACGTACAGATAATAAAATTCTGGTGCAGAATTCTACATTTAGCTGATTATAGATATCCTAAGCAATGTTATGAAATGTTGTTAAATCAAGACAGAGCTGGTCGAAAAAACTGGGCCACAAACATAAGAAATATTCTATGTAGACATGGTTTTGGTATAGTGTGGGAAATGCAAAATCCAGGTAATATTAATCTATTTTTGATATCGTTTAAAGCTAGACTACAAGATAGACATCGCCAAAACTGGCACGAGGCAGTTTCCTCAGTGGGGATTATGTTTTATATCACCCTGATATTGTTAAAGCAACATATATTTCAGATCTGGATAATGT
>CM065717.1:1817500-1822500 GCA_033310375.1 Conus canariensis
GAATACTTGAACAAACAGAGGATAAAGTTTTTCTCAAATTTGAAAAATGTCTTTTTGATTTTTCATTTGATTTCATTGCTGGCTTTGTATATATTGCTCCAGAAAATTCTACTATTTATGGTGAAGATAATCAAACGGGCATTGAACATTTGGAGGGTAACATTGAAGAAATCTCGCAAAATGTTCCTGATCTGCCTTTAATTTTACCTGGAGATTTTAATGCACGGATGGGTAGTCTTTCCGATCTTGAAGGAATGTTCCAAAGTAAACACGTGCAACCGTTAATAGATATTGACGAGTTTTTGATTGAAACGGACAAACCATATAAAGAGAGAAAAACTAAGGATACGATTTCAAATAAATTTGGACGGAAGCTTTTGGACGTCTTGAAAGAATATAGCCTATTTATTGTGAACGGTCGTAAAACTGGTGACTCGGAGGGAGAAATAACATGTATTGCAAATAGGGGTATGAGTGTGGTGGACTAATTTATATGTTCAATGCCACTGTTTGATAAAATCACTAATATGTTTGTTCTGAATAGAAGTGAATCAGATCATTTTCCAGTTGTATCGGTATTAGATTTTTATGAAGAAATACATCTTGATGGTACTGAAGACATTGCCCTTGAAGATAAAGTCAGATATATTTATAATGAACAGTACTCAGCAAATTATACAGAATATATCCAAGAAAATGCAAATTCTGTATTTACACGTTTTCACAATGCTTTGGAAATAGATGCTGATTCAGCGTCAGAATGTATTATTTCATTTATACAAACGGCAGCTGAGAACATGAAAGCAAAACAAAGGATTCGTGAGTCAAGCTCACAGCCACCCTGGTGGAATCATGAATGCGAACAAGTGAAACAAGATAAATATAAACTACTTAAACAATTTAGAATGACAAATCAACATGAAGATCTAAACAACTATTTAGACAGCAAGAAAGCTTTCAAAGAGCTATGCGAATCTAAACAAAAACAAGAAAACGCAAAAATTGCAAATGAGCTACATACTGCTTATCAGGAAGTTAATTCTAAATGTTTCTGGAAAAAACTTAAATCACTGACAAGTCCAAAAAATTATGCTTCTTCCATTTCTCTAAACGAGTGGTTCCAGTATTTCCAATCCTTATTCAATTCAGAAATGACTGATCACACTGATTTCTTACCAGAGGTTAAAGACAAAGTTGAAAAGCATAAAGTAAATGCATGTGATGAATGTTTAACATTTGAGTTTGATGATAGGATTTCTGAAGAAGAGATACATACAGCAATTAATAAAATGCAAAAAGGGAAAGCTCCAAGACCTGATGGTCTCCCTACAGACTTCTTCTTTCATGCAAAGGATAACATAGTTAAATTTTTATGTCCTTTATTTAACAGAGTATTTCAAAGTGGAGAGTATCCTGAGAGCTGGACAAAGGCTGTTATATATCCTTTGCACAAAAAGGCAGTCGAAAATCAGTAAATAATTATAGAGGTATCTCATTACTAAATGTCATTAGTAAGATTTACAGCTCAATAATTAATGAGAGGTTGACAAGATTTTGTGAAGAGACTAATAATATACCCGAAGCACAAGCTGGCTTTCGTAAAGGCTATAGTATAACAGACAATATTTTCACACTCCAATCATTAGTCCAAAAATATTTAACTAAATCAGGAGGTCAATTTTATGGATTGTTTGTAGATTTTTCCAAGGCTTTTTATTGTATTCATAGAGAAAAGATGTTATATTTGTTACTATCTAAAGGAATTCATGGTAATATCTTTAGCACTCTAAAAGCTATGTATAAAAAAAAAGTGAAAGCAGCAGTGAGTTGGAAATAAGATAACAGAATACTTTGAATGTATTTCAGGTGTGAGACAAGGATGTATTTTAAGTCCTCTGCTGTTTCCTATATTTCTTTCAGAACTTCAGACAGAACTGTTAAATTGTGGGGCAAGAGGAGTTGATATTTTTGCAGACACATTTGGAATTGTTTCACTAATGTATGTTGATGATATTGTTCTTGTCTCGGATAATGTTATGGACCTTCAAAGAAAAATTAACTGTTTAGAAAAGTACTGCCAAAAATGGGGGATTGTCAGTGAATATGGATAAGACAAAAGTTATTGTTTTCAGAAATGGTGGTTTCATTAAGAAGAGTGAAAAATGGAACTTTGACCAAAAGGAGATAAACGTTGTATCATCTTATTGCTATCTAGGAATTAATTTCTCTTCAACACTAAACTGGACAAAATGTGTAGAAAACCTGAGCAGCAAAGCATTAAGAGCAGTAGCAGGTATAAAAAGGTTCTACTTTAAACTTGAAACCATTCCAACCATAACTGTCTTTAAAATATTTGACATGAAAGTATAGCCGATTTTGTTGTACGGGTCAGAGATTTGGGGTTATAAAAGTTATGAGGTGATTGAAAGGGTACAAAATAAAATTTGCAAAATGATACTGGGAGTTGGACGAGATATTAGAAATAAAATAGCACTTGGAAAATGTGGTAGATTTCCCATTTTTATTGATACTTACGTACAGATAATAAAATTCTGGTGCAGAATTCTACATTTAGCTGATTATAGATATCCTAAGCAATGTTATGAAATGTTGTTAAATCAAGACAGAGCTGGTCGAAAAAACTGGGCCACAAACATAAGAAATATTCTATGTAGACATGGTTTTGGTATAGTGTGGGAAATGCAAAATCCAGGTAATATTAATCTATTTTTGATATCGTTTAAAGCTAGACTACAAGATAGACATCGCCAAAACTGGCACGAGGCAGTTTCCTCAGTGGGGGATTATGTTTTATATCACCCTGATATTGTTAAAGCAACATATATTTCAGATCTGGATAATGTTAAATATAGACGTGCAATATGTTTACTGACAAGTAACAGTATTGTTCTTAATGGCGTACCTCGATTCGGCAAACTATCTACGGACTGTTTTTGTAAACAATGTGAAGGAAATCATGTTGAAGATTTGACCCATTTCCTTTTGAAATGCCCAAGGTATACACTGTTACGACATAATACATACCTCCTTTCTATTATCGTTTTCCTTCCACAACGAAATTGCAACTCTTAATACTAAAGTTAAGGGGAAAATTATCACTAAAGACCGCCATTTTTGTAACTGAATGTTTGAAAATACAAAATGTTTAGAAACAGCGAATTCTATTTCAGGAGTCATGTGTAAATTTAAAAATATACAAGGCACATGCCTTGCATAACTGTTAACGTGCCTAAAACAGAAAATGTCAATAGATATCCCTTGAAGTGAATTATCATTATTAAAAACCTTGTACATACATTTTGTTTATGATATGTCCTACATGCTTATTGTTTCCTGTAAAAAGATTTCTCAATTGCTGCATTGTAATATCGGTATATCTCTCTTGTCCATATAGGTTAAATGGCCTTGAAAAGACTGAATAAAACATATTGTTATTGTTACTGTTATTATTGTTTATTGTTACACACACGCACACACCACACACACTCACACGCACACGCACGCACACGCACACGCACACACACACACACACTAGTTCTCTATGTGTATTCGGTATGCATATGGTCACCATTAAAAGAAATCACTAGTGTAATCAAACTCCATGTTCCCAAACTTCATAACATGAATTCCATTTGTTGCTTTTCTACTTTAACCGTCCAACGGGGGTAGGAGGGGGGGGGGGGGTACGGGGAGGAAGGGAGGGGGGCTGCCTGGGGCTCTTGAGTTACAAACAACATCCCCGCCCTCTGGAATTTCTGTGCCTATCCCTTCCTCCTGTCTGTTACTCCCTTCGTCTCTTGCCTTTTTTTTCTCTTGTATTTGTCTTTCTTTACTGTCGTCTATTACATTTCAGTAACCCTGTGTGATAGGCGGGGCTAAAAATGTAAATCACTACCAACTTCTAGTTTTCAATTTCTTCCTATTTCCTCCCCCGTGTCATCGCTTTGGCTTTTGGTTGGTTGTACTTCTTTCCTCGTAGAATCAACTCCCTGTCCCGCGATGACGTCAGCATACTACACGTTGCTCTAACAGCTCTCGTTTCAGTGCCCTGAATTCCAACAAAGGTAATCAGAGCCCTCTCTTCTCCTTCTTGTTAAAGAACAAAAGAAAAGTCATGACGAAGTTTTAGCCGGGAAGGCCGAAGGGCAGGACGTTCCTCTCTGTTTTCATGACGTCGTTTGACCTTTGAAGAAACGGCCACTGAAGACTGAAACTCTCCGGGTGATTAACTGACCGGGCGAGCGGAGAGAAGAGTGAAATCGGTAAGAGACAAAATCGACACGAAAGGCCATGAGGAGCATCTCCATGACGGGGCTCGGACGAGAAAGTAGGTGAGGTGGGAAACGTGTACAGGAGAGTGTGAGTGATGTGTGAGTGTGTGATGTGTGTGTGGTGTGTGTGTGTGTGTGTGTGTGTGTGTGTGTGTGTGTGTGTGTGTGTGTGTGTGTGTGTGTTGTGTGTGAAGGAGGAAGGGAGAGAGGGAGAGAGAGAGAAGAGTAGGAACTGAGAGGCGGTAAACTGGAAGAACATGATGTGCAAAAGTCTAAAATCTTAATTCAGTAAAGTGATGTCCAAAGCTCTCTCTCTCTCTCTCTCTCTCTCTCTCTCTCTCTCTCTCTCCTCTCTCACACACACACACACACACACACACACACACACACACACACACACACACACACACTGTGCGCGCGCGCACACGCACGCGCTTGTGTGTGTGTGTGGTGTGTGTGTGTGTGTGTGTGTGTGTGTGTGTGTGTGTGTGTGTCTGCGCGCGCGTGCATGTACACACGTGAATGCATGCAAGTGTGTATATCTGTATGTGTACGCGCGCGCGCGCGCGCGCGCGCGTGTGTGTGTGTGTGTGTGTGTGTGTGTGTGTACGAGAGAGAGAGAGAGGGTGGAGTGGGGTGGGAGGATAAAGAGAAGGAGGAGGAGTAAGAATGGGAGAAGGCGGCACTAAACATATGACTTATTGCTCT
>CM065717.1:1830000-1832500 GCA_033310375.1 Conus canariensis
ACATGTACACGCTCAGGCACGCAAACAGACGCACGCGCGCGCGCACACACACCACACACACACACACACACACACCACACACACACACACACATACACAAGCAAGCGCGCACGCACGCACGCACGCACGCACGCACGCACCACACACACACACACACATTTCTTCCCTCACTCACTCACTCAATCGAACGTACATGAAGTTTTTAGTAATTTTGGATTTTTTAAGTCAGTGCACATCGATAATCTCATAATTCAGTACAGGTGTTTGACTCTCTCTCTCTCTCTCTCTCTTCTCTCTCTCTCTCTCTCTCTCTCTCTCTCTCTGTGCTGTGTGTGTGTGTGTGTGTGTGTGTGTGTGTGTGTGTGTGTGTGTGTGTGTGTGTGTGTGTGTGTGCCTGTCTGTCTGTCTGTCTATCTCTGTCTCTCTCTCTCTTCCTCTGTCTCTAACAGCTGTGACGAAAGGCCAGTGCCTGTAGCAGACTGGGTCAAGTTAATCCACCTACTCAGGCAAGCGTTCCCCAGTGCTTCACTACAGGCCTCCTCCATTCTTCCTCCCCTTGGTCAACACCCCCTTAAGGACATGGCGTCACGATCCACGGCCAATCTTCGCCTCTCCTGCCGCCAAGAGGGGATCAGTTACCTAGATAACACTCCTTCCTTCCTCGCCAGATCTGGGGCGCCAAAGAAAGCCATGTACCGAGACAGACTACATCCCAGTTCATATGGCTGCAAAGTCCTTGCCTCCAACATCTGTCCCACTAATAACCACAAGACCCAACCCTCCAACTACATCAGGCCCACCTCACAAAGAGCAAGAAGGGACCGTCTTGCAACACAAGACGCCCCAATGACCACTAACAGCCACCTAGTTATAACTATGAAACTGATTTCCCAGCGAACACTCCCCAAAATCCCAACTCTCGCAGTGTGTATAATATACTAGGTCGGCATCAACGCCCTACAAAGCAACCCCTTCTACAATCCCCCACACACATATATTCCTTTTCTTCCCCAGCGATTAGAAAGGACAAACAGCAATGTAAAGAGTACAGAAACGTGACCAGCACCATCCATCCACATAGCACATCACCCCCTTCCATGTCCAAACCACACATTAGCAGCAACCAACACACCCCACCTCCAAACACATCTCAGCTGCAACCTCACAACACATCTTGGCTACAATTTCCCAGCACAGCACAGCTACCACCCTCTAATACCCCATACAATCCACCAACTCCAGACAACGCCCACCTTACACTTCACATACAACACTCCTGCCACCACCTAACACATTACACTTCCAATCCCCCACCATCACACACATCCCACAGCAGTCAGTACACCCCTCTAGCCCACTACATCCATTTGCTGTTCAGTTGCTGAACACAATGACTGCTCAGTTCCTGTCACAGCAACACCAACCAGCTCCTCTCCCCATGTCCTCATTGAATTAAATTAACACGTCGCCTGTATGCATCCTTATATTCGTATATCATTGCTTCATCACCGTCTCTGCATTTGTTATATCCACTTCATATCACATAGGTATGTAAGTGCGATATGTTATTTCATCATCCATGCGCTATGTATATCTGCGCATATCTAATGGTTGTGAGCGTGCATATGTTTGTATCCACTTCATATCACATAGGTATGTAGTGTGATACGCTTATTAATTTTCTTCATCCAAGTGCTATGTATGTATGCGCATATCTAATTTTTATGAGCGCATATCTAATAGTTTTCTACATGCGTGTGTGTGGGCGCACACACGTGTGTGTATATGTGTGTGTGTGTGTGTGTGTGTGTGTGTGTGTGTGTGTGTGTGTGTGTGTGTGTGTGTGTGTGTGGCGTGCGTGCGTGCGCGCACACGCACTCGCGAGTGTGTGTGTATGTATAAATCTATGTGTATTTGTGGTTTGTTTGTTCGTTTCCTTGTCTGGCCTGCTGCAGTCTGTCGGGTGCCTGTCAGATGTATTGCACAGTTATTACTCTTATCTCAAGAAGTGCGTTTTGTGGTGTTGTGGACAAACAAAAACTGGTGCGTCGACATCGAAGTGCTGCCACTCAGTGGTTAAAAAGACAGGGCAAAATGTGCTGACACTGGGAGTGTTGTATACAAACAAAAACTGGTGCGTCGACATCGAAGTGCTGCCACTCATTGTTTAAAAAGGACAGAACAAAGTGTGCTGACATTGGGAATGTGACGAGTGCCCGTATTGAGAGACTACACGAGTCATTATCATAGACCAATGCTCATTGCAATTTAATCTGATTATCAGCATATATATGTGTGTTCAGATACATATGAGTTGGTGATTTTGCGCGTGCAACATACAGGAATTGTGCTTTTTAGTCTTGCAGCACTTCGTCCTGTACAACCTGACAGCAATTAGTTGTGTGCACATTAAATTGTAAGTGCATTCTCAGTCACCTATTTCCGAACCACTGCTGTGGTATCTAATCTACCAGTTTTTTTGATTGGTTTTTCTTGGGTT
>CM065717.1:1840000-1842500 GCA_033310375.1 Conus canariensis
GACCACACAAAGTATTCCAAACCATGCTGATCTGACCACACAAAGTATTCCAAACCATACTGATCTGACCACACAAAGTATTCCAAACCATATGATCTGCCACACAAAGTATTCCAAACCATACTGATCTGTCCACACAAAGTATTCCAAACCATGCTGATCTGTACCACACAAAGTATTCCAAACCATGCTGATCTGTCCACACAAAGTATTCCAAACCATGCTGATCTGACCACACAAAGTATTCCAAACCATGCTGATCTGTCCACACAAAGTATTCCAAACCATCTGATCTGACCACACAAAGTATTCCAAACCATGCTGATCTGTCCACACAAAGTATTCCAAACCATGCTGATCTGACCACACAAAGTATTCCAAACCATGCTGATCTGCCACACAAAGTATTCCAAACCATGCTGATCTGTACCACACACAAGTATTCCAAACCATGCTGATCTGTCCACACAAAGTATTCCAAACCATGCTGATCTGTCCACACAAAGTATTCCAAACCATGCTGATCTGTCCACACAAAGTATTCCAAACCATGCTGATCTGTCCACACAAAGTATTCCAAACCATGCTGATCTGACCACACAAAGTATTCCAAACCATGCTGATCTGTCCACACAAAGTATTCCAAACCATGCTGATCTGTCCACACAAAGTATTCCAAACCATGCTGATCTGTCCACACAAAGTATTCCAAACCATGCTGATCTGTACCACACAAAGTATTCCAAACCATGCTGATACTGACCACACAAAGTATTCCAAACCATACTGACCTGACCACACAAAGTATTCCAAACCATGCTGATCTGTCCACACAAAGTATTCCAAACCATGCTGATCTGTCCACACAAAGTATTCCAAACCATGCTGATTCTGGTCCACTCAAACGATTCGAAACCACTATCGCCCCTGTTTTTACCTGAACAACTGCATGACGGCATCATTCCAAATGAACGATGACAACTGAAACCATCTGATCTGTACCACACAAAGTATTCCAAACCATACTGATCTGACCACACAAAGTATTCCAAACCATGCTGATCTGACCACACAAAGTATTCCAAACCATCTGACCTGACCACACAAAGTATTCCAAACCATGCTGATCTGACCACACAAAGTATTCCAAACCATGCTGATCTGTCCACACAAAGTATTCCAAACCATGCTGATCTGACCACACAAAGTATTCCAAACCATGCTGATCTGTCCACACAAAGTATTCCAAACCATGCTGATCTGTCCACACAAAGTATTCCAAACCATGCTGATCTGTCCACACAAAGTATTCCAAACCATGCTGATCTGTCCACACACAATATTCCAAACCATGCTGATCTGTCCACACAAAGTATTCCAAACCATGCTGATCTGTCCACACACAATATTCCAAACCATGCTGATCTGTCCACACAAAGTATTCCAAACCATGCTGATCTGTCCACACAAAGTATTCCAAACCATGCTGACTGTCCACACAAAGTATTCCAAACCATGCTGATCTGTCCACACAAAGTATTCCAAACCATGCTGATCTGTCCACACAAAGTATTCCAAACCATGCTGATCTGTCCACACAAAGTATTCCAACCATGCTGATCTGTCCACACAAAGTATTCCAACATGCTGATCTGTCCACACAAAGTATTCCAAACCATGCTGATCTGTCCACACAAAGTATTCCAAACCATGCTGATCTGTCCACACAAAGTATTCCAAACCATGCTGATCTGTCCACACAAAGTATTCCAAACCATGCTGATCTGTCCACACAAAGTATTCCAAACCATGCTGATCTGTCCACACAAAGTATTCCAAACCATGCTGAACTGTCCACACACAGTATTCCAAACCATGCTGATCTGTCCACACAAAGTATTCCAAGCCATTGCTGATCTGTCCACACAAAGTATTCCAATCATCCTTTTCTTCCATCTTCTGTGGAGGTCATCTTCTGTGGAGGTCATCTTCTGTGGAGGTCATCTTCTGTGGAGGTCATCGGAGTATCTCTCATCACTCATTCTGTCTTTTTTTCTGCTCGCAACCCTAGTGTGACTTACGATGAATGTTTTTTTTTTTTCAACAGCATGTGACTGATGTCGTTGGGATGTGGTTTCCTGAACTCCGCTGCCTTGGGAACACCCGTCATCTCCTTTCGGAGCACGCCATCAACACTCTGTGTTGCATATTGGTCCTCTCTCGTCTCCATGACTGGGCCTATAACGCTGTTGAGTCTGACTCCCCAAGAGGCGTCCTCGGTAAACCCCATAAGTCCGAAATCATGCTGCCTGCTCCTCTGTCGCTCCTCTTCAGGAGACCGTATCCACCCCCCCCCCCCCCCTCCCCACTGTTGCGTTCTTTACACTGACCAAAGATAGTTCGCCGTTCCGTATGGCGTACAGTCTTTGCACTGACTTCCTGAACAGCAAACAATCTCCTTCAACATAGCAATTCGCTGCCATAACTCCGTTGAATCTCT
>CM065717.1:1847500-1850000 GCA_033310375.1 Conus canariensis
AAAGGACGGGGCATGTCCTCTCCACAAAGGACGGGGCATGCAGCGCTGGGCTTTCATGTCCTCTCCACAAAGGACGGGGCATGTCCTCTCCACAAAGGACGGGGCATGCAGCGTTGGGCTTTCATGTCCTCGCCACAAAGGACGGGGCATGTCCTCTCCACAAAGGACGGGGCACGCAGCGTTGGGCTTTCATGTCCTCTCCACGAAGGACGGGGCATGTCCTCTCCATAAAGGACGGGGCATGGAGCGTAGGGCTTTCATGTCCTCTCCACAAAGGACAGGGCATGTCCTCTCCATAAAGGACGGGGCATGCAGCGCTGGGCTTTCATGTCCTCTCCACAAAGGACAGGGCATGCAGCGTTGGGCTTTCATGTCCTCCCCACAGAGGACGGGGCATGTCCTCTCCACAAAGGACGGGGCATGCAGTGCTGGGCTTTCATGTCCTCTCCACAAAGGACGGGGCATGTCCTCTCCACAAAGTACGGGGCATGCAGTGCTGGGCTTTCATGTCCTCTCCACAAAGGACAGGGCATGCAGCGTTGGGCTTTCATGTCCTCTCCACAAAGGACGGGGCATGTCCTCTCCACAAAGGACGGGCATGCAGCGCTGGGCTTTCATGTCCTCTACACAAAGGACATGGCATGCAGCGTTGGGCTTTCATGTCCTCTCCACCAAGGACGGGGCATGTCCTCTCCACAAAGGACGGGGCATGCAGTGCTGGGCTTTCATGTCCTCTCACAAAGGACGGGGCATGTCCTCTCCACAAAGGACGGGGCATGCAGCACTGGGCTTTCATGTCCTCTCCACAGAGGATGGGGCATGTCCTCTCCACAAAGGACGGGGCATGGAGCGCTGGGCTTTCATGTCCTCTCCACAGAGGACGGGGCATGTCCTCTCCACAAAGGACGGGGCATGCAGTGCTGGGCTTTCATGTCCTCTCCACAAAGGACGGGGCATGTCCTCTCCACAAAGGACGGGGCATGCAGCGCTGGGCTTTCATGTCCTCTCCACAAAGGACAGGGCATGCAGCGTTGGGCTTTCATGTCCTCTCCACAAAGGACGGGGCATGTCCTCTCCACAAAGGACGGGGCATGCAGCGCTGGGCTTTCATGTCCTCTCCACAAAGGACAGGGCATGCAGTGTTGGGCTTTCATGTCCTCTCCACAAAGGACGGGGCATGCAGTGCTGGGCTTTCATGTCCTCTCCACCAAGGACAGGGCATGCAGCGTTGGGCTTTCATGTCCTCTCCACAAAGGACAGGGCATGCAGCGCTGGGCTTTCATGTCCTCCCCACAAAGGACGGGGCATGCAGCGCTGGGCTTTCATGTCCTCTCCACAGAGGACGGGGCATGTCCTCTCCACAAAGGACGGGGCATGCAGCGCTGGGCTTTCATGTCCTCTCCACAGAGGACGGGGCATGTCTTCTCCACAAAGGACGGGGCATGCAGCGCTGGGCTTTCATGTCCTCTCCACAAAGGACGGGGCATGGATCGCTGGGCTTTCATGTCCTCTCCACAAAGGACGGGGCATGGAGCGCTGGGCTTTCATGTCCTCTCCACAAAGGACAGAGCAAGCAGCGCTGGGCTTTCATGTCCTCTCCACAAAGGACAGAGCATGCAGCGCTGGGCTTTCATATCCTCTCCACAAAGGACAGAGCATGCAGCGTTGGGCTTTCATGTCCTCTCCACAAAGGACGGGGCATGCAGTGCTGGGCTTTCATGTCCTCTCCACTGGCGGTGGCCAAGGACGGCCAACGACTTTGAAGTTTTATTAATGATGGAGCGCAGTTAAGAGCTGCTTGACTTCCCGACCATCATCGTCATCACCGCCTTGTCTCCTCCTCCTCCTCCCCTCCTCCTCCTCCTCCTCCTCCTCCTCCTCCTCCTTCCCAGTAAGATGGAGCTTTGCGTACCGATGGTTAAAATCGTCGGTGAAGCGGGAGGGTGTGTGGAATGGGTAGATAGATAGATAGATAGATAGACAGACAGACAGACAGACAGACAGACAGATAGATAGATAGATAGATAGATGAGAGATAGACAGACAGATAGATAGGTAGATAGATAGATAAGTAGGTAGATAGATAGACAGATAGATAGATAGTAGGTACCTACATACACAGATACATACATATGTACATGCATACAAACATACATACATAGATGTATGCAAAGAACGTTTGTGTGTGTTTGCGTGTGGGCGCACGTGCGCGTTCGTGTGTGTGTGTGTGTGTGTGTGTGTGTGTGTGTGTGTGTGTGTGTGTGTGTGTGTGTGTGTGTGTGTGTGTGTGTGTGTGCGTGCGTGCGTGCGCGTGCGTGCGTGCGAGTGCGTGCGTGCATCATGCACTTTTCTTTTCTTTTTTCTTTTTTAGTCTGAGTCAATTCTAAACCTGACTGGGAATTTTCAGAATCCCAACTTTGCCGGACTCCAGAAACGCAGGGCAGTGTTTCGGAAATGCGCGGAATTCTTCTAGAAACGCTTGGAACTCTTCACGAAGTGC
>CM065717.1:1855000-1880000 GCA_033310375.1 Conus canariensis
ATGTTTTCTCTGCAGACACAAGTAATACCATGAGAATATTCCAAGTATTCAGCCTTAATTTATGAATTAATCTAACAATGTGCCTCGGGCACGATGGTGAAGTAGCCATTTTTTGAGTAGAATTCTGCTTATGCATACATTTTCCATAATTTGGATTAATTCACAAGAGGATAAATCTAAATGATTGTTTAGTAAATTTTTCGTATTTCTATTTGCTATAGTAAATTTTCCGTATTTCTATTTGCTCCTTCTTTTGCAAAGGACAGAGATAGAGACACAGAACATATACACTAACAAAGGAATAAACAGATGAACAGGCAGACAGACAGATAGTTATAGACAGATGATTTAAATAGAGAGGAAAGCAGATAGAGACGGACAGAGTTGAAAAGGGGTAGGGAAAGATAAGGAGATTAAAAATGAGACACGAAGAAGAAGAAAAAGAAAAAGAAGAAGAAGAAGGAGAAGAAGAAGAAGAAAACAGAGAGAGAGAGAGAGAGAGAGAGAGAGAGAGAGAGAGAGAGAGAGAGAGAGAGAGAGAGAGAGAGAGAGAGAGAGCACTAAATTTGTCGTGCAAAGAGACATCTGGACTTGCATCATCCGCCTTGAAAGACAGCCAAGGACGGTTTCCACAGGACTGGATGGAAGACGTGTCAACGTGAATCAATGGGTCTGCATTCCTTCCTTCCTTCCTTCCTTCCTTCCTTCCCTGCATCCTTCTTCCCTGTCGGCCACAGCGTGTTCTACACAGTCTCTCCACCTTTTTTTCCTCTTCACCCCGTGGGAGTGCTGGAGGCCTGTCAATGTCAGCTGCATCTCTGTCTTCAGGAAACAAGTGTTTCAGGCTGAAAAGACGTCAATCTCACCATTCATTACGTAGACGGTCTCCTCTGCCTGATTGGCTCGTTTGGGAAAGCACACTGAGTTTGAGGTCAAATGATGCGAGTTCAAATGACGCTTGAGCCAGGAGATTAAACACACACACACACACACACACACACACACACACACACACACACACACACACACACACACACACACACACACACACACACACACACACACAACTGCCGATTCTGCTGGACATTTTGTGCTCACAATTGTTCGTCTTTCCTATCGCTGCCTTGTCACTGCCTCCCATCTGTTGTTCTTCACTGTCCCCCACTCTGTTCCTGCAGTTTGGCATACTGATTCATCTGTTGTTCTTTACTGTCCCCCACTCTGTTCCTGCAGTCTGGCATACTGATTTATCTGTTGTTCTTTACTGTCCCCCACTCTGTTCCTGCAGTTTGGCATACTGATTTATCTAGATATTGTCCAACATATCCTACGAAATAACGTATTTCAGTTCGAAGGCAAGTGCTACCTGCAAATCTTGGGTACAGCCATGCGCACCCCTATGGCGCCATCTGTGGCCAACATCTTCATGGGATGGTTGGAGCAACGCCTCCTCTTAACTTCTCCATGGAGGGTGGACAGCAACATTTGGCGCCGATTTATAGACGACATCGCCATGCTCTGGTTCGAGGGAGAAGAGCAGTTGTGCAAATTTCTGAAGTGGCTCAACCAACAGCATCCCACAATTAAATTCACAGCCAACTACGGCACCAGCAACATCCCGTTCCTGGATGTTAGTGTCAGCATCAGCGATAGCCGCATCCACACTGACCTGTACATCAAAAGCACCGATGCACATCTGTCTCTCCCGTTCAATTCATGCCATCCAAGACACTGTGTCCGTAGTATTCCCTACAGTCAGTGCCTGCGTATCCGCCGGATCTGTTCTAGTGACACCACTTTCAGCCAACGATGTCAGGAGCTGTGCCAGAGACTGTCCAGGAGAGGCTACCCTAGACCCCTGCTCAACGCAGTCACTATGAAGGTGGCTTCCATACCCCGGCAAGAAACTCTCTGCTACAAGAGCAAGATAACACCACACAGAATCCCCTGTGTGGTGACACACAACCCTAGCAACCCACCCCTGGGAAGATGGCTGAAGGAAAACATGAGGACCCTACACTCTAGCCGCCGCATGCAGAAAGCGGTACCTCTTCCGCCTATTGTGGGAGAAAGAAACAGCAAAATCTACGGGGAATCCTCATGCCGTCCAAACTTCCTCCACTCCACCTGCCAGCAAATTCAGCTCCACGTGGCTGTTACAAATGTTCTGCCAGTAAGTGCATCATATGTAAACACCACTTACAAACTACATCAACATTTACAAGCATACGCACTCATCAACAGTTCACCATTAGGGATCACATGACATGCCAATCCACTAACATCATATACCTCATAGATTGTCTTAGGTGCAGAAACACACAATACGTAGGGGAAACAGGCAAAACGTTACAAAACAGATTCTATCATCACCGTTCAGACATCAAAACAAACAAAAACACCCTCGTAGCTAGACACTTCAACAGCAAAAATCACACACTGACCGACCTCATCTGCACAGCCATAGAACAAATTAGACAACCAAATGCACCAATACGTAAATATAGAGAAAAATACTGGCGACACAAACTGAAGACAAACTACCCGGACGGCCTGAACGTTTGGGATTAGACTGGACTAATCCTATGCAACTTCCTGTTCTGGACAAACATGTCATGTGCTGCTAAGACTATTGTGGTGGATACTGAAGGTGTTGATGTTGATTGGTTGCTGTGCTCTTCGCTGTCCATCACCTTACTGTGCTCATTACTGTCCACCACCTTACTGTGCTCATTACTGTCCACCACCTTACTGTGCTCATTACTGTCCACCAGCTTCCCATGCCCCCAGAAGTGGGAGCCTATACTCGCCCCATCCCCACCCCCTTGGCCCCCTCCCCCTGACTCGCCCCCTGTTTTCCCTCCCCCCCCCCCCCCCCGACCCACCCTCGCCCTATAGCCCCCCCCCCCCCCCCCCTCCTGTTGTCTTTCGTCTCTCTCAACCCCCGCCCCCACATCCCCCTTCCATTTTCTTCTCTGCCCCACCCCAGTCTACAAATCATCCACGTTCACATCCTTTCCTAGCACATGCTTTTTCTTCCCCCGCTCTTATTCCACCTAATCCTCCCCCCCCCCTCCATCTCTACTACTCACTATCTCCATTACTTTTTGCTCATTACCTTTACCTTCCTAACCCCTAAACCCCTACAATCCCCCCCCCCCACCAACCTCTTCTCCCCTCCTCAAGTTGATTTCTTGCCCTCACCCTTTTCTTTTTTTTCTCTCCCCCCCCCCCCCCCCCCCTTTATTAAGTATAATATTTCTCACCATTTAACTTCCTCGGTGTACCCCTTTGTTCTTCTCTTTGCCCTCTCTCTCTCTCCTCTCTCTCTCTCTCTCTCTCTCTCTCTCTTTCTCTCTCCCTTACCCCCTCCACCACCACCTTTCCCTCCCACCGCCCCCTTTCCCCTTCCCTCCCAGCCACCCGCCCAACTATTCCTGTCCCCTAGTACCCTCCTTCATTCCTCCATCCCTTACCCCGTTCCCATAGCTCTTTTTTTTCTCTCTCTCCCTCTCTCTCTCTCTCTCTCTCTCTCTCTCTCTCTCTCCCTTTCTTTCTCACTATCTCTCTCTCTTCTCCACTTCTCTCTCTCCATCTCTCTCTTTCTTTCTATCTCACCCTCTTTCTCTCTCCCTCTCTCCCTTTATCTCTCTCTTCTCTCTCTCTCTTTCACCCCCATGCGCACTATGCTTACATATGTATATGGGTGTGCTTATCTGGATGCGCACAGGCGCATACATGTCTGGGCGAGTGTATTTTGTGTGTGTGTGTGAGTGTGTGTGTGTGTGTGTGTGTGTGTGTGTGTGTGTGTGTGTGTGTGTGTGTGGGTGGTGTGCGTGTGCTGTGCGTGTGTGTGTGGCGATGAATGTGTTTGATGTTGGGCATGTGTGAAAGATCGCCAAGGTTGATGCAGTGTATATGTGCGGGTGTGTGTGTGTGTTTATGTGGCGATGAATGTGTTTGATGTAGGGTATATGGGAAAAATCGCCAGGGTTGATGCAGGGTGTGTGTGTGTGGGGGGGGTGGTGAATGTGTGTGTGTGTGTGTGTGTGTGTGTGTGTGTGTGTGTGTGTGTGTGTGTGTGGGATGTGTGCGTGCATGTGTGCGTGTGTGTATGTGTGCGTGCGTGTGTGTGTGTGTGTGTGGTGTGTGTGTGTGTGTGTGTGGATGTGGGTGTGGGTGAGTTAGTGTGTGTGTGGGAGGGAGTGTGTGCGTGTGTGTGTGAGCACACCGACATGTTTTCCACTGCCTCTCCAACGATACGCTCGTGCAAGTGATTTTAATTCTCTTTGAACTTAATTCAGCTTCTGCTTTATGTGACAGGGACTTGGATGTGTGTGTGTGCGTGGTCAGTTGGCCAACCTTTTAGCCTGAAGAAGGTTTGTAATAAACCGAAAATTTGCTTTTTACAACGGCGTTACCGCGTTTTACTTGTTTGAGTCTTATACTGATTTATCTGTTGTTCTTTACTGTCCCCCACTCTGTTCCTGCAATCTGGCATACTGATTTATCTGTTGTTCTTTACTGTCCCCCACTCTGTTCCTGCAGTCTGGCATACTGATTTATCTGTTGTTCTTTACTGTCCCCCACTCTGTTCCTGCAGTCTGGCATACCGATTTATCTGTTGTTCTTTACTGTCCCCCACTCTGTTCCTGCAGTCTGGCATACTGATTTATCTGTTGTTCTTTACTGTCCCCCACTCTGTTCCTGCAGTTTAGCATACCGATATATTTGTTGTTCTTTACTGTCCCCCACTCTGTTCCTGCAGTTTGGCATACCGATTCATCTGTTGCTCTTTACTGTCCCCGCTCTTTTCCTGCAGTTTGGCATACTGATTCATCTGTTGTTCTTTACTGTCCCCCACTCTGTTCCTGCAGTTTGGCATACCGATTTATCTGTTCTTCTTTACTGTCCCCCACTCTGTTCCTACAGTTTGGCATACCGATTTATCTGTTGTTCTTTACTGCCCCCCACTCTGTTCCTACAGTCTAGCATACCGATTTATCTGTTGTTATCTACTGTCCCACATTCGTTTCCTGCAGTTTGGCATACCGATTTATCTGTTGTTCTTTACTGTCCCCCACTCTGTTCCTGCAGTTTGGCATACTGATTCATCTGTTGTTCTTTACTGTCACCCGCTCTGTTCCTGCAGTTTGGCATACTGATTTATCTGTTGTTCTTTACTGTCCCCCACTCTGTTCCTGCAGTCTGGCATACCGATTTATCTGTTGTTCTTTATTGTCCCCCACTCTGTTCCTGCAGTTTGGCATACTGATTTATCTGTTGTTCTTTACTGTCCCCCACTCTGTTCCTGCAGTTTGGCATACTGATTTATCTGCTGTTCTTTACTGTCCCCCACTCTGTTCCTGCACTTTGGCATACCGATTCATCTGTTGCTCTTTACTGTCCCCCACTCTGTTCCGGCAGTTTGGCATACCGATTTATCTGTTGTTCTTTACTGTCCCTCAGTCTGTTCCTGCAGTTTGGCATACCGATTTATCTGTTGTTCTTTACTGTCCCCCACTCTGTTCCTGCAGTTTGGTATACTGATTTATCTGTTGTTCTTTACTGTCCCCAATCTGTTCCTGCAGTTTGACATACCGATTCATCTGTTGTTCTTTACTGTCACCCGCTCTGTTCCTGCAGTTTGGCATACCGATTTATCTGTTGTTCTTTATTGTCCCCCACTCTGTTCCTACAGTCTGACATACTGATTTATCTGTTGTTCTTTACTGTCCCCCGCTCTGTTCCTACAGTTTGGCATACCGATTTATCTGTTGTTCTTTACTGTCCCCCACTCTGTTCCTGCAGTTTGGCATACCGATTTATCTGTTGTTCTTTACTGTCCCCCACTCTGTTCCTACAGTTTGGTATACCGATTTATCTGTTGTTCTTTACTGTCCCCCACTCTTTTCCTACAGTCTGGGATACCGATTCATCTGTTGTTCTTTACTGTCCCCCACTCTGTTCCTGCAGTTTGGCATACCGATTTATCTGTTGTTCTTTACTGTCCCCCACTCTGTTCCTGCAGTTTGGCATACCGATTTATCTGTTGTTCTTTACTGTCCCCCACTCTGTTCCTGCAGTTTGGCATACCGATTTATCTGTTGTTCTTTACTGTCCCCCACTCTGTTCCTGCAGTTTGGCATACCGATGTATCTGTTGTTCTTTACTGTTCCCACTCTGTTCCTGCAGTTTGGCATACTGATTTATCTGTTGTTCTTTACTGTCCCCCACTCTGTTCCTGCAGTTTGGCATACTGATTTATCTGTTGATCTTTACTGTTCCTACTTTGTTCCTGCAGTTTGGCATACTGATTTATCTCCCTTTGCTCTGGACAGTCTTCATCATTTTTTTGTCAGTCCTCTCACAGTCCCTAACTTGCTTGTTTGTATGTGGGTTTTAATTATGTTGGTGATCTGACAATTAACTACAGGGAGCATTCCACTAGCTAGCTATTCTGCATTGCTATTTGCTAAAATGACGTTTATTTTGTGATGCTTTTTTGGTGTTGTATTAACTTGTTTTTAATTCATTTATACTTCCCTTTTGCCAAATGCAGGTGATCAAACCAGCTGGATGGCTGACTCTCTTAGCATGGCCTATGTTTTTGTGTCAGTACCTAAACTATCAGGTAATCGGTTGATGTACATTTTGTATCAGTACCTAAACTATCAGGTAATCGGTTGATGTACATTTTGTATCAGTACCTAAACTATCAGGTAATCGGTTGATGTACATTTTGTATCAGTACCTAAACTATCAGGTAATCGGTTGATGTACATGTTGTGTCAGTACCTAAGCTATCAGGTAATCGGTTGATGTACATTTTGTATCAGTACCTAAGCTATCAGGTAATCGGTTGATGTACATTTTGACGACAGCTGTCTTTGCTGTGTTTGCTTCACTTTCAGGAGAGGGAGTTTTGCTCTACGGGAACAGACAGAAAGGAAAACAGAGAGAGAGAGAGAGAAGAGAGACAGACAGTCAGATAGACAAACTGACTGACAGACAGACAGACAGACAGAGACAGAGAGAGAGAGAGAGAGAGAGAGAGACAGACAGACAGACAGACAGACAGACAGAGACTGAGACAGAGACAGAAAGACAGACAGACAGACAGAGACAGAGAGTCAGACAGACAGACAGACAGAGACAGAGATAGAAGGTCAAATGCAAAACATACAACGTCCATCTATGATGTGATGTGGTCATGAACAGTGTGGGAGCAAAGTCTTGGGGTTCTCAATGAGAACAGGTTAGAGGCAGCACATACAAAGGGATGCACATGAATTCTAATAAGTAATGAATAAGCCACACAGAGGCTGGGGTCAGGATATACAGAACTCGTTCCAAAATAGGACAAACACATATGATACTGAGTACATAGTTTCATAAACAGCTTCGTGAAAGAAATCTTAACGTGAAGTCGTGAGAAGTGAAAAACATACAAGTACCGTCACTGCCATTCACATAGCCAAATATCTAAAGCGACTGGCTCAGATGTGACAACTGTAACCTCACAACCAAGTTGGGTTTTTTTCCCCGACACCAAGAATGCTTCACTGGAAATATTGCTCCAGTTTCTTGACCAAGACTGCAGAGGCCTGTGTCTGCCGGGCCAGGTTAAAGCCTGTGTATGTGAGGAATATAAGGAACAGTCAAGCCCTGCAAAGAAACACCCTGTGAAGCCTGTGTATGTGAGGAATATAACTACAGTCAAGCCCTGTCCTATTGTCTGAGGCCAGGAAGAAACACTCTGTGAAGCCTGTGTATGTGAGGAATATAACGTACAGTCAAGCCCTGTAAAGAAACACCCTGTGAAGCCTGTGTATGTGGGGAATATAACGTACAGTCAAGCCCTGTCCTGTTGTCTGAGGCCAGAAAGAAACACTCTGCGAAGCCTGTGTATGTGAGGAATATAAGGTACAGTCAAGCCCTGTAAAGAAACACCCTGTGAAGCCTGTGTATGTGAGGAATATAACGTACAGTCAAGCCCTGTTCTGTTGTCTGAGACCAGAAAGAAGCACCCTGTGAAGCCTGTGTATGTGAGGAATATAACGTACAGTCAAGTCCTGTAAAGAAACACCCTGTGAAGCCTGTGTATATGAGGAATATAACGTACAGTCAAGCCCTGTCCTATTGTCTGTGAAGCCTGTGTATGTGAGGAATATAAGGTACAGTCAAGCCCTGTCCTATTGTCTGTGAAGCCTGTGTATGTGAGGAATATAACGTACAGTCAAGCCCTGTCCTATTGTCTGTAAAGCCTGTGTATGTGAGGAATATAACGTACAGTCAAGCCCTGTCCTATTGTCTGTAAAGCCTGTGTATGTGAGGAATATAACGTACAGTCAAGCCCTGTCCTATTGTCTGTGAAGCCTGTGTATGTGAGGAATATAACGTACAGTCAAGTCCTGTCCTATTGTCTGTGAAGCCTGTGTATGTGAGGAATATAAGGTACAGTCAAGCCCTGTCCTATTGTCTGTGAAGCCTGTGTATGTGAGGAATATAAGTACAGTCAAGCCCTGTCCTATTGTCTGTGAAGCCTGTGTATGTGAGGAATATAACGTACAGTCAAGCCCTGTCCTATTGTCTGTGAAGCCTGTGTATGTGAGGAATATAAGGTACAGTCAAGCCCTGTCCTATTGTCTGTGAAGCCTGTGTATGTGAGGAATATAAGGTACAGTCAAGCCCTGTCCTATTGTCTGTGAAGCCTGTGTATGTGAGGAATATAACGTACAGTCAAGCCCTGTCCTATTGTCTGTGAAGCCTGTGTATGTGAGGAATATAAGGTACAGTCAAGCCCTGTCCTATTGTCTGTGAAGCCTGTGTATGTGAGGAATATAAGGTACAGTCAAGCCCTGTCCTATTGTCTGTGAAGCCTGTGTATGTGAGGAATATAAGGTACAGTCAAGCCCTGTCCTATTGTCTGTGAAGCCTGTGTATGTGAGGAATATAACGTACAGTCAAGCCCTGTCCTATTGTCTGTGAAGCCTGTGTATGTGAGGAATATAAGGTACAGTCAAGCCCTGTCCTATTGTGTACCTGTGAAAAAAGCTCTGTGTATGTTGTGACGGTAATAATAACGTACAGTCAAGCCCTGTCCTATTGTCTGTGAAGCCTGTGTATGTGAGGAATATAACGTACAGTCAAGCCCTGTCCTATTGTCTGTGAAGCCTGTGTATGTGAGGAATATAACGTACAGTCAAGCCCTGTCCTATTGTCTGTGAAGCCTGTGTATGTGAGGAATATAAGGTACAGTCAAGCCCTGTCCTATTGTCTGTGAAGCCTGTGTATGTGAGGAATATAACGTACAGTCAAGCCCTGTCCTATTGTCTGTGAAGCCTGTGTATGTGAGGAATATAAGTACAGTCAAGCCCTGTCCTATTGTCTGTGAAGCCTGTGTATGTGAGGAATATAACGTACAGTCAAGCCCTGTCCTATTGTCTGTGAAGCCTGTGTATGTGAGGAATATAACGTACAGTCAAGCCCTGTCCTATTGTCTGTGAAGCCTGTGTATGTGAGGAATATAACGTACAGTCAAGCCCTGTCCTATTGTCTGTGAAGCCTGTGTATGTGAGGAATATAACGTACAGTCAAGCCCTGTCCTATTGTCTGTGAAGCCTGTGTATGTGAGGAATATAACGTACAGTCAAGCCCTGTCCTATTGTCTGTGAAGCCTGTGTATGTGAGGAATATAACGTACAGTCAAGCCCTGTCCTATTGTCTGTGAAGCCTGTGTATGTGAGGAATATAACGTACAGTCAAGCCCTGTCCTATTGTCTGTGAAGCCTGTGTATGTGAGGAATATAACGTACAGTCAAGCCCTGTCCTATTGTCTGTGAAGCCTGTGTATGTGAGGAATATAACGTACAGTCAAGCCCTGTCCTATTGTCTGTGAAGCCTGTGTATGTGAGGAATATAACGTACAGTCAAGCCCTGTCCTATTGTCTGTGAAGCCTGTGTATGTGAGGAATATAAGTACAGTCAAGCCCTGTCCTATTGTCTGTGAAGCCTGTGTATGTGAGGAATATAACGTACAGTCAAGCCCTGTCCTATTGTCTGTGAAGCCTGTGTATGTGAGGAATATAACGTACAGTCAAGCCCTGTCCTATTGTCTGTGAAGCCTGTGTATGTGAGGAATATAACGTACAGTCAAGCCCTGTCCTATTGTCTGTGAAGCCTGTGTATGTGAGGAATATAACGTACAGTCAAGCCCTGTCCTATTGTCTGTGAAGCCTGTGTATTGTGAGGAATATAACGTACAGTCAAGCCCTGTCCTATTGTCTGTGAAGCCTGTGTATGTGAGGAATATAACGTACAGTCAAGCCCTGTCCTATTGTCTGTGAAGCCTGTGTATGTGAGGAATATAACGTACAGTCAAGCCCTGTCCTATTGTCTGTGAAGCCTGTGTATGTGAGGAATATAACTACAGTCAAGCCCTGTCCTATTGTCTGTGAAGCCTGTGTATTGAGGATATAACTACAGTCAAGCCCTGTCCTATTGTCTGTGAACCTGTGATTGTGAGGAATATAACGTACAGTCAAGCCCTGTCCTATTTGTCCTGTGAAGCCTGTGTATGTGAGGAATATAACGTACAGTCAAGCCCTGTCCTATTGTCTGTGAACCTGTGTATGTGAGAATATAACTACAGTCAAGCCCTGTCCTATTGTCTGTGAAGCCTGTGTATGTGAGGAATATAAGTACAGTCAAGCCCTGTCCTATTGTCTGTGAAGCCTGTGTATGTGAGGAATATAACGTACAGTCAAGCCCTGTCCTATTGTCTGTGAAGCCTGTGTATGTGAGGAATATACGTACAGTCAACCTGTCCTATTGTCTTGAAGCCTGTGTATGTGAGAAATAATACAGTCAAGCCCTGTCCTATTGTCTGTGAAGCCTGTGTATGTGAGAATATAACGTACAGTCAAGCCCTGTCCTATGTCCTGTATGCCTGTTATGGGAATATAAGACATCACCCCTATGTCTGTGAAGCCTGTTATGTGAGAATAACGTACAGTCAAGCCCTGTTCCTATTGTCTGTGAAGCCTGTGTATGTGAGGAATATAACGTACAGTCAAGCCCTGTCCTATTGTCTGTGAAGCCTGTGTATGTGAGGAATATAAACGTACAGTCAAGCCCTGTCCTATTGTCTGTGAACCTGTGTATGTGAGGATATAACGTACAGTCAAGCCCTGTCCTATTGTCTGTGAAGCCTGTGTATTGTGAGGAAATAACGTACAGTCAAGCCCTGTCCTATTGTCTGTGAAGCCTGTGTATGTGAGGAATATAACGTACAGTCAAGCCCTGTCCTATTGTCTGTGAAGCCTGTGTATGTGAGGAATATAACGTACAGTCAAGCCCTGTCCTATTGTCTGTGAAGCCTGTGTATGTGAGGAATATAAGTACAGTCAAGCCCTGTCCTATTGTCTGTGAAGCCTGTGTATGTGAGGAATAAACTACAGTCAAGCCCTGTCCATTGTCTGGAACTGTGTTAGTGAGGAATAACTACAGTCAAGCCCTGTCCTATTGTCTGTGAAGCTGTGTATGTGAGAATAAGTACAGTCAAGCCCTGTCCTGTTGTCTGGAGCCAGAAACATGTGAGCGTATATACGACAGGTACATCATCAAGCCCTGTCCTTTGTCTGTGAACCTGTGATGTTATGTGACGACAGTAAAGTACAGTCAAGCCCTGTCCTATTGTCTGTGAACCTGTGTATTGAGGAATAAGTACAGTCAAGCCCTGTCCTATTGTCTGTGAACCTGTGTATGTGAGAAGGTAACTACAGTCAAGCCCTGTCCTATTGTCTGTGAACCTGTGTATGTGGGAATATAAGTACAGTCAACCCTGTCCATGTCTGTGAAGCCTGTGTATGTGAGAATATAACGTACAGTCAAGCCCTGTCCTGTTGTCTCGCCCCGTGAAGCCTGTATGTGAGGAAATAACATACAGTCAAGCCGTCCTTTGTCTAGCCATAAAACCTGTGAAGCCTGTATATGTGACGACAGTAAACTACAGTCAAGCCCTGTCCTTTGTCTAGGCCAGAAACACCTGTGAAGCCTGTATAGTGACACAGTAACATACAGTCAAGCCCTGTCCTTTGTCTAGGCCAGAAACACCCTGTGAAGCCTGTATGTGACGACATGTAACATACAGTCAAGCCTCCTGTTCAGCCAGAAACACCCTGTGAAGCCTGTTATGTGACGACATAAACTACAGTCAAGCCCTGTCCTTTGTCTGGCAAACACCTGACCTGTATATGTGAGGACAGGTAACATACAGTCAAGCCCTGTCCTTTGTCTGAGCCACACCTGTAAGTGTAATGTGACGACAGTAACATACAGTCAAAGCCCTGTCCTGTTGTCTGAGCCAGAAACACCTGTGAAGCCTGTATATGTGACGACAGATAACATACAGTCAAGCCCTGTCCTGTTGTCTAGCCAGAAACCTGAGCTGTATATGTGACGACAGTAACATACAGTCAAGCCCTGTCCTTTGTCTGAGGCCGAACCTGTGAAGCCTGTGTATGTGACGGACAGTAACATACAGTCAAGCCCTGTCCTGTTGTCTGGGAAAGCCTGTGACCTGTATGTGACGACAGTAACTACAGTCAACCCTGTCCTATTGTCTGGGAAAGCCTGTGTGTATGTGAGGACAGGTAACGATACAGTCAAGCCCTGTCCTAGTTGTCTGAGGCCAGAAACACCCTGAACTGTAATGTGACGACAGTAACATACAGTCAAGCCTTCCTGTGCTGACCATAAAACTTCTGTGAAGCCTGGTATATGGGACGACAGTAACATACAGTCAAGCCCTGTCCTGTTGTCTGAGGCCAGAAACACCCTGTGAAGCCTGTATATGTGACGACAGGTAACATACAGTCAAGCCCTGTCCTGTTGTCTGAGGCCAGAAACACCCTGTGAAGCCTGTATATGTGACGACAGGTAACATACAGTCAAGCCCTGTCCTGTTGTCTGAGGCCAGAAACACCCTGTGAAGCCTGTATATGTGACGACAGGTAACATACAGTCAAGCCCTGTCCTGTTGTCTGAGGCCAGAAACACCCTGTGAAGCCTGTATATGTGACGACAGGTAACATACAGTCAAACCCTGTCCTGTTGTCTGAGGCCAGAAACACCCTGTGAAGCCTGTATATGTGACGACAGGTAACATACAGTCAAACCCTGTCCTGTTGTCTGAGGCCAGAAACACCCTGTGAAGCCTGTATATGTGACGACAGGTAACATACAGTCAACCCTGTCCTGTTGTCTGAGGCCAGAAACACCCTGTGAAGCCTGTATATGTGACGACAGGTAACATACAGTCAAACCCTGTCCTGTTGTCTGAGGCCAGAAACACCCTGTGAAGCCTGTATATGTGACGACAGGTAACATACAGTCAACCCTGTCCTGTTGTCTGAGGCCAGAAACACCCTGTGAAGCCTGTATATGTGACGACAGGTAACATACAGTCAAACCCTGTCCTGTTGTCTGAGGCCAGAAACACCCTGTGAAGCCTGTATATGTGACGACAGGTAACATACAGTCAAACCCTGTCCTGTTGTCTGAGGCCAGAAACACCCTGTGAAGCCTGTATATGTGACGACAGGTAACATACAGTCAAACCCTGTCCTGTTGTCTGAGGCCAGAAACACCCTGTGAAGCCTGTTATGTGACGACAGGTAAACATACAGTCAAAGCCCTGTCCTGTTGTCTGAGGCCAGAAACACCCTGTGAAGCCTGTATATGTGACGACAGGTAACATACAGTACAAGCCCTGTCCTGTTGTCTGAGGCCAGAAACACCCTGTGAAGCCTGTTATGTGACGACAGGAAATACAGTAAAGCCCTGTCCTGTTGTCTGAGGCCAGAAACACCTGTGAAGCCTGTGTATGTGACGACAGGATAACTACAGTAAAGCCCTGTCCTGTTGTCTGAGGCCAGAAACACCCTGTGAAGCCTGTGTATGTGACGACAGGTAAACGTACAGTAAAGCCCTGTCCTGTTGTCTGAGCAGAAACACCTGTGAAGCCTGTTATGTGACGACAGGAAACGTACAGTAAAGCCCTGTCCTGTTTGAGGCAGAAACACCTGTGAAGCCTGTTATGTGACGACAGGAACGTACAGTAAAGCCCTGTCTGTCTGACATAAACTCTGTGAAGCCTGTATAGTGACGACAGGAAACGTACAGTAAAGCCCTGTCCTGTTGTCTGTGAGAACCCTGATGTATGTGACGACAGAACATACAGTAACCTGTCTTTCTGAGGCAGAAACACCCTGTGAAGCCTGTATATGTGACGACAGGTAACATACAGTCAAACCCTGTCCTGTTGTCTGAGGCCAGAAGACACCCTGTGAAGCCTGTATATGTGACGACAGGTAACTACAGTCAACCCTGTCCTGTTGTCTGAGCCAGAACACCTGTGAAGCTGATATGTGACGACAGGTAACATACAGTCAAACCCTGTCCTGTTGTCTGAGCCAGAAACACCTGTGAAGCCTGTATATGTGACGAAGGTAACATACAGTCAAACCCTGTCCTGTGTCTGAGGCCAGAAACACCCTGTGAAGCTGTATAGTGACGACATTAAAGATCAGTAAACCTGTCCTGTTGTCTGAGGCCAGAAATACACCTGTGAAGCCTGTTATGTGCGACGTAACATACAGTCAAACCTGCCTTGTGAGGCAGTAACCCCTGTGAAGCCTGTATAGTGAGACAGGTAACATACAGTCAACCCTGTCTGTTGTTGAGGCAGAACTGTGAAGGTATATAGTACGAGGTAACAATACAGTCAAAAGCGTTCCTGTGCTTAGCCAAAGACAGACAGTTAAGCTGGTATATGACACCAGTTCAGTGCCTGTCCAGTAGTCAGGAGCACAATAAACGTGTGAATGCCATTTATGTGCATAGGAACATACAGTCAAGCCACGCTAAGTGGTTAGTCCAGTACATGTGGCTTCAATAGTCAGACGACAGGAGACATAAAAGTATACCTTCCTAGTTTCGACGGTAGCTTAATGACGACAGAACATTAAGTAACCCTGTCATGTGTTGAGCAAACCAACTGATGTGACGACAGTACATTAAGGTAAACCCTGTCCAGTGTTGCACTGTGAAGCCTTATATGTGACGAAGGAACTTAACAGGTAAACCCTGTCCTGTGTCTAGCCAGAACTGTACTATGTGACGACATGTAAAGGTATAATCCATTCCTGTTGCTGAGGCCAGAAACACCCTGTGAAGCCTGTTATGTGACGATATAACTACCAGTCAAGCCCTGTCCATTGTCTGAGGCCAACATACACCTGGTAACCTGTATATGTGCCTGCAGGAAGACATAACAGTAACCGTCCGTTCAGGTGGCCAATATGTGAACCGACATGTGAGAAGGGTATACGTCCCGTTGTCGAGGAGTGAGCTGTGCACAGTAATAGTAACAGACATTAAGGGATATACCCAGTTCAAGGTGCTCCATATAGGAACAGACATTAAAGGGTATACTCCATTCATGGTGCTTCCAACAGTTAGTGACAGACATAAGGGTATACTCCAGTTCATGGTGCTTCCAGATAGTCAGGACAGGTACATTAAAGGTATATACTCCCGTTCATGTGTGCTTCCAATAGTGACAGACATTAAAGGGGTAATACTCCAGTTCAGGTGTTGTCCATGTAAGCCGTAATGTACGACAGGTAATACGTCAACCCTGTCCTATGCTGTGAAGCTGTTATGTCAGCGACAGGAACATTACAGTATACCCGTCCTGGTTGTCCTAGGCCAGAAACACCCATAAGGTGAAGCTGTGTATGTGACGAATAGTACGTACAGAATTAAAGCCTGTTCTCCGTTCTGGGCAGAGAACACCTTGAAGCATAGTGATGGACGACATAAAGGGTTACAGTAAGGTCCTTCCAGTATGAGGCAAACATTAAGGGGTGAGTGACGCCAGTGAGTAGTAAACGTCCAACTGTGAGGACGAAGGTAACTACAGTAAATGGTGTCTAGTCAGGGCAAGACATTAAAGGGATATATAACCAGTTCATGGTGCTTCCAATAGAATACAGACATTAAAGGGGTATACTCCAGTTCATGGTGCTTCCAACAGGACAGACATTAAAGAGGTATATCCAGTTCATGGTGCTTCCAATAGAAGACAGACATTAAAGGGGTATACTCCAGTTCATGGTGCTTCCATAGTCAGGACAGACATTAAAGAGGATATACTCCAGTTCAGGTGTTCCAGTAGAATACAGACATTAAAGGGTATACTCCAGTTCATGGTGCTTCCAATAGTTAGGACAGACATTAAAGGGATATACTCCAGTTCATGGTGCATCCATAGTCAGGACAGACATTAAAGGGATATACTCCACTTCATGGTGCTTCCAACAGAATACAGACATTAAAGGGGTATACTCCAGTTGATGGTGCTTCCAGTAGTCAGGACAGACATTAAAGGGATATACTCCAGTTGATGGTGCTTCCAACAGAATACAGCTCAAGTCACTTTTAAACTCACAATTAAATGAACTAAAGCCACATTAAAGGGACACTCCAGTTAATGTTGCGTCCAATAGAAAACAGCACAAGTCACTTTTAAACTCACAATAAAATGAACTAAACGCCCGTAACTCCGAGCAGTTGGACTTGCAGTACCCAGGTTTGTACCACACAAACAGAAAACAGCCGCACATGACAAACCGCTAAACTTGAACGGATGTTCAGAAGAGTTTCCTTGTTTAGAAAAAAAAGTTCTGCTTATCACCAGCTACCGGCAGAAAAAAAAAATCTTAATAAGCAGAAAAGCTAGAATCAGAATCTTTCCTTTATGGCTCTGGTTATCTCTCATCTACACGTGTACTAGGTGAACGGGTGAAGAAACTAGCACAGCCTGGAGTTACGGGCTTCTAGATATCAAATTACGACGGTTGATATTACTTGTACTTGCTTAATAACCCAAAGCGAGTGACGGCTAGGAGGAAACTCCGAGCAACATTGTCTTACTGGGAAAGTGCTTACTACTGAAAGAGGCCCACTTGCGAGTACGTATGTCAACACTTGCCTAAGACCCTTTTGAGTGACGAAACCGTCCTCTGGGCAGGAGAGTGAGCGAGGGACGCCCATCAATACCGGAAAGTTCAGCTCAAACCTTAGGTCAAATAATGACCTCTGATGTCATCGGCCTGCTTATCACCTCGCGTGACGGCTGTGAAAGAGCTGAGACGTCTGTAAGTAAACAAATGTCTGAGCCGCACGACTTTTCTGTCTGGCTGGGGGAGGGAGGGGGTAATCCGGGTCTGTGGATAGATTTGAGCGTATGTATGTTGAGTTGACTGTAGGTACACATGCCTCTGTGTGTGTGTGTGTGTGTGTGGTGTGTGTGTGTGTGTGTGTTGTGTAGTGTGTGTGTAGTGTGTTGTGTGTGTGGTGTGTGTGTGTGTGTGTGTGTGTGTGAGTGCGTGTGTGCGTGCTCGCGCGCTTGCGCGAGCATTATGTCTGCTGCACGAATCACTCACGTGATCAGTAAAGTGTTCTGTTTATCCGTGTATGCAGTGAGAGAAAGACAGACAGACAGACAGACAGGACAGACAGACAGACAGATAGACAGACAGGCAGACAGACAGAGACAGACAGACAGACAGATAGCAACAGGCAGACAGACAGACAATAGACAGACAGATAGATGACAGACAGACAGACAGAGAGTGCGAGTGTGCGTGTGTATGAGCCTGTGCCTGCGAATGTGTACGCGCGCCCGTGTGTGTGTGTGTGTGTGTGTGT
The DNA here is from genome assembly GCA_033310375.1 of Conus canariensis. NCBI lineage: Eukaryota > Metazoa > Mollusca > Gastropoda > Neogastropoda > Conidae > Conus > Conus canariensis. Next base: position 1,872,779 of record CM065717.1, read on the forward strand.
GTGTGTGTGTGTGTGTGCGTGCGTGCGTGTGTGTGCGTATGTGTGCGTATGTGTGTGTGTGGTGTGCGTGCGTGCTGTGCGTGTGTGTGTGTGTGTGTGTGTTGTGTGTGTGTGTACGTGTACGTGCGTATGTGCGCGCACGCATGTGTGTGTGTGTGAGTGGGCGCGCGTGCGTGCATGCGTGTAGGTGTGTGCGCACGCGCGCCTGTGTGTGTCTGTGTACTCGCACGCGCCGTCCTCTGCGCAGATATCACACGATCAATGAAGTTTTCTGCCAATCCGTGTCTGCCAAGCTGACAGAGCGTACACTAGTATGATTCGATACGTCTCTCACATCTCACCCCGAGTGAATCGGACCGAACAGCCTAAGCCTGTCTGTGTGTGAGAGAGAGCTCGGGAAGGAAAAAGAAAAGAAAAGAAAGAAAAGAAGAGAAGAAGTAAAAGGAAAGTGGGGAAGAGTTGGTGGCAGAAAAGAGCATCAGCAGCTCCTCCTCCACCACCACTCTCCCTCCACCTTCCCCCCTTTCCCGCCTCTCCCTTCCAAGCAATCTGTCCCGGAGTGAATTTGCATTGTGGGGAGAGACGACGGATCGACCAGGTCCGTGTCATTTGTAATTCCTCACACCTCTGGTCCCTGCTCATCCCCCCCCCCCACCCTTCCCTTCCCCACCCCCCTCCATTGATCCGCTCGCTAGAGGGTGTCGGCAGTTGCACCACAGCGGCGGCCCCTTTAATTGTTCAGGGAGGGTCTGCTTGCCTCCGACGTCAGCCCCCCCCCCTTCCCCCCCCCTCTCCCCGACCCTCCCCCCCCCTCCTCCCTAATCCGTCCTCCCCTCTCTCCCCCCTCCCATTCCCACTCTCCTCTCCACAAGTCTGGGGTCAAAGGATCAGTCAGACAACCGGGTTAGATACAAGTGCAGACGCTGCCTGGGGATGGGGTAGGGGGTGTGGGGGTGGGGGGTGGGGGGTGGGAGGTGGATGAGCGATTGACATGAAGTCTTAATGTCACCCGCAAAGTTCCTGTTATTGTCGGACTATCGAACAATTCAAGGGTGGTAACGTCAATCCACCACGTTATCAGAGTCGATCCACAAAACTGTCAGGTGTTGAAAGACGTTAGTCTTCGCTTAAAAAGCAAATAAGAAAAACAAAAAAACGGAGAGAGAGAGAGAGAGAGAGAGAGAGAGAGAGAGAGAGAGAGAGAGCAAACTCTCGCAGACTGTTTCCACTAAAATATTGAAGGTTAGCCGATGTAACGTTTCATTGTGAGCATAGAAGTTCACGACTTCCACAAAGTCTCTCTCTCTCCTCTCTCTCTCTCTCTCTCTCTCTCTCTCTCTCTCTCTCTCTCTCTCTCCCTCTCTCTTCTGTTGTGTGTGTGTGTGTGTGTGTGTGTGTGTGTGTGTGTGTGTGTGTGTGAGCGTGTGTGTATGTGTATGTACATAGAGAGAGAGAGAGAGAGAGAGAGAGAGAGAGAGGAGAGAGAGAAAACTCGAAACTCGAAATCTTTAATGAGGGTGAATAGATAAGCTGGAAGCTTTTTTACACTATGCCCTCAAAATGACAGTAACCAAAAGGAACAATTACGTCGATTTGACAAAATTAAACACAGCAATAAGAAAAACAACCATTTTTTTTTTTTTTATAGAAAATAGTAAGCAATCTTATTATAACGTATTGCACACACACACACACACACACACACACACACACACACACACACACACACACACACACACACACACACACACACAACTGGACATACGTAAACATCACATAGGCATACATAAACATTTCATAAGACAATCATGTCATATGGCTTATAGCCCAGCCGACCACGGAGGCCAACTGAGGCTGCTACAACTTGTTTGTGTCAAAAGGAACGTCAAACTTGGGAGAATATACAGTTAAGTGAAACATAATTTACAACTGGTCTATGAGGTATTTGAAATACGCTTTTTTAAACGATGCTAAACTATTTTTCTGCTTTAAATGTGTAGGTATTTCATTCCATAATTTACTACCAGAGTAAATAAGGGATGACTTGAAAAGATCAGTTCGTGGTCGAGGGGTATATAGGATATTTTTGCCTCGAATTTTGATTAATGGGAATTTGTCATGAAGATAAGGTGGCGCAAGATTATTAATAATTTTATACATAAAGACAGCTTTATTAAAGCAGCATTTTTGATCGAATGGTAGAATGTTAAGATCTTTATAATCACTAGCTTGTACAGAAGATTTCAAGAGTACCAGCTTAATAGCGCGTCTGTACATGCTTTCTAGTGGTTTTAAGCAATTTTTGCTGGCTAAATCCCAGCATGTAGAGGCGTAGTTAATTCTGGTTGTACATATGCATAGAAATATAACTTTCTAGTATGTTGATCGAGGAAATTCTTGATTCGGTTCAGCAAGAATAATGTTTTAGATAACCTTTTAGACAAATCAGAAATGTGATTAGACCATGAAAGATTATTATCAACTGTAAGGCCTAATAATTTGTGTGATTTAACTTCTTCTAAGACTTTATCCTGTATACGTATTTTAAACAAATCAGCTTTCATATTTTGACGTTTTTGTCTGGTTGTAGTAGTTGTAGAGAGAGAGAGAGAAATATTCAAGGGCTTAGTCTGTGTGATGCAACTTGTTTCTAGATTGTACTTCTTTTTTCAGTCTAAAGAAGATAAAGGTTTTCTTTAAACTGAAAGCTTAGAGGTTAGATAATCTCTTTTTGTTCCTGTAGCACTATTGTGCCTCTAATAATCTCTTTTTGTTCCTGTAGCACTATTGTGCTTCTCTCTTTCTCCTTCCCTCTCTGTCTCTGTCTGTCTCTGTGTCTGTGTCTGTCTGTCTGTCTGTCTGTCTGTCTCTCTGTCAGTCTCTCTCTCTCTCTCTCCTCTCTCTCTCTCTCTCTCTCTCTCTCTCTCTCTCCATAGACCATCAACAGTAACGTCATATGACTGGCATTTTATTCATTGCTCCATTCGCACTGGCGAATCCTTTGCACTCATGGGGCGGGCATCAAGACAGGAAAGCAAAACGAGGAATCGTCGCTAAGGGGAATGCAACCCTAGCGTCTTCAGGGGGAGGAGGGAGGGGGTGGAGGATGATCGACGATGGGTCCCGGGATCATCTGCTGGACACTGGTGGTCGCTGGCGACGACAACCACAGCAGCACCTGGCAGTCGGCCAGAACCCCAGCAAGAATGAATGAATGATCACACCAGCCCAGCTCTTCCCATTCCAGCACGTCGCTGACGCAAGTATGGAGTGTCTCCGTCGCAGACGTTGGAACAATGGGTATTTCCTCATGCTGGAAATGACAGTGAGACTCTGCCAGGAGGGCCGGAATGCCATTGCCCGTAATCTGGCCATTGTTTACCTCCGCACGTCCCCTTGGACTTATTGGCGTCGCATCATACACGTCAGGGAAGAATCTCGATCGTCTGAGCGTCACAGACTGCCGAGTCATCGTTTCCTGCTATCATCATCATCATCATCATCATCATCATCATCATCACAAGACCGTCTGCAAGAAGTGCTGATCGCTGCGGACTAAGTGGTCGTTGTTGTCTGTGGTCTACTGAGTTAGGCTATGACTGATCGCTGGCTTAGCACTGATGTGCACGCAGACAACGGTGCGAATAGATGTGGAACAATCCAACAGGATCCAGCAGATGTGACGTCAATGAAAAATGGCGCCATGGGCTTGCTGCCAACAGGCCAAGGGCCCTGTCATCAACTTGAATTGCGAGGAAGTTCGCAGGGTTTGGAGAATCGCATGGTCTAGCAAACACACGCACGCACTCACACACACACACACACACACACACACACACACACACACACACACACACGACACGCCACACAGCGTATATATTACACACACACACACACACACACACACACACAACACACACACACACAACACACAGAGAGAGAGAGAGAGAGAGAGGGAAATGTAACCGCAGTATGTACCATGACATCTCATGCGTATGCGTACACTAAAAATCATGCACCGTGTGCAGCAGGGCTAGGCAAAAAGTGAACAGCGCTCTTGCTTCTTACCTAACACGACGAAGGCATGACTCCCACTCCTTCACACACACACACACACACACACACACACACACAACACACACACACACACACACACACACACACCACACACACACACGTGCGCGCGCATATTATATATATATATATATATAATATATATATAATATATATATAATATTAATAATGCTCTCTTGTTTGATGTCCTGGGCTCCGCACTTTGTAGAATAAAGCGTATTAAAAAGCGGAGACGGTAAATACGAGAATAAAAACAACAGTCTGTTCATGTGTTCAGACATGTTTCTCAACACATTTCGCTGTTGACAGCTTCGTCAGGTCAAGGTACAATGATAAAAGCTTTACACACACACACACACACACACACACACACACACACACACACACACTCACACAACACACACACACACACACACACACACACACACACACAACACACACACTCACACACACACACACACACACACACACACAACACACACACACACACACACACACACACTTATACACACAGACACAGACACAGACACAGACACACACACACACACACACACACACACACACACACACACAGAACACACACACACACACACACACACACACACACACACACACACACACACACACACACACACACACACGGACAGAAACGGAGAAAAGAGAAAAATGAAGTGTATTAAAACAACACCCTGAAGTCCGAGTCAGCTTCTTTCTATTTAAAGATCCAACTGTCAGGAGTATAGAGCCCCACACACTCATCCGAGTGCTGGTTCTTTTCTATCCCCCCGTCTCTTCATGGTGTTTCTGCGTCTCTATCCCCGTCTCTTCATGGTGTTCTCTCTTCTCCTCTCATGGTGTTTCTGCGTCTCTATCCCCGTCTCTTCATGGTGTTTTCGTCTCTATCCCCCGTCTCTTCATGGTGTTTCTGCGTCTCTATCTCCCGTCTCTTCTTGGTGTTTCTTCGTCTCTATCCCCCGTCTCTTCTTGGTGTTTCTGCGTCTCTCTCCCCCGTCTCTTCATGGTGTTTCTGCGTCTCTATCCCCCGTCTCTTCATGGTGTTTCTGCGTCTCTATCCCCCGTCTCTTCATGGTGTTTCTGCGTCTCTATCTCCCGTCTCTTCATGGTGTTTCTGCGTCTCTCTCCCCCGTCTCTTCATGGTGTTTCTGCGTCTCTATCCCCCCGTCTCTTCATGGTGTTTCTGCGTCTCTATCTCCCGTCTCTTCATGGTGTTTCTGCGTCTCTCTCCCCCGTCTCTTCATGGTGTTTCTGCGCCTCTATCCCCCCGTCTCTTCATGGTGTTTCTGCGTCTCTTTCTCCCGTCTCTTCATGGTGTTTCTGCGTCTCTATCCCCCGTCTCTTCTTGGTGGTTCTGCGTCTCTCTTCCCCGTCTCTTCTTGGTGTTTCTGCGTCTCTCTCCCCCTTCTCTTCATGGTGTTTCTGCCTTCTAAACAGGAGGCATGTCATATGTATGGATTGCAGGTCAAACAGGAAACCTTTCTCACTTACATACTGCCATATTTTTTTGCGACTAAACCAAAACATGTCTCCAGTTCGGTAGCCATGCACACTCTTTGGAAGCAAGGTCTGCCTGCCAGTCATAACGACTCGACGAGCTTTGCGATGGGCGGGAACTTTGAGCACATTACTATGTTTACCTTCGCCTTGGAGGGAAGGGCTTGGGAGGGGGGGGGGGTATGTTGTTCACCCGCGTCTATTGTTTTGTTGGTTTTTCCCACCTGTCAGCAAGATGACGCAGAAATGAGTCAACTGATTGTTCCTGAACTTGATGGCAAGATGGAATAGGGCCGAAGGACGGCATAGTTTAACTTTGGTGCGGATCCGAATGAAACAGCGGATCCTAGGATCTGTTTGACCTTGGCGAAGATCTACACTCACCTGCATGTCCTTGTAGCACACGCATGTGAAAAAGAAACAAGCGTGCAAGCCACAGCATTTTTTTTTCCGTTGTCAACACGTGCTGTGGCGAAGCTGCGGCCCTCTGGATGATAAACAGCCCATGTTACGTGAAGCAAGCCCGATTGGTTTTCCAGAGAGAAGAAAGCTCAGTGAATGCTGGGAGGAACTCGAATAAATAATAATAATAATAATAATAATATAATAAAATGAATACTTATATAGCGCCTATTCTCGGCTAGAGACCAAGCTCTAAGCGCTTTACAATCCACACTCGTTTACACAACGGGCTGCCTACCTGGATAGTGCCGACTGAAGAGCTGCCAGCTGGCGCTTCATTCAGTCGTTTCCCGTGTCAAACAGTCAGTATCGTCCAATATCGTTCACTCAATATCCTTACTTCCTCCATTCTTTCAATTTCTCACGCAGGGTGCATGCTATGTGTAACGTGTCATCCATACCAACGGCCAAACTGGCCTTCTCTTCCGAAAGTTGGTGATGGGATTTTACGTGTGTGCAAGATGTTATGCGTGCGTTCACACACGGAACCTCGGTTTATAGTCTCATTCGAAGGACTGCGTGGGGAATGGAGTCAGAACCAATGTTAACACCGAGGGAAAAATCCCCCTGTACCGAAATTCGAACCCGTAACCTCAGGATCACGAGTCCGGCGCTCTACCAACTGAGTTATTCCGGCCCCCAAGTTTGTAAGTTTGACGAAGCTGACTTCTTCTAGGGAGGCTCACGCACACACTGATAAATAAATACTGATAATTTTGCACATCAAGGTCCCCAATGAAGCAATATCATTGTCAAGCATTTCTTTCCTGCTCGCGTTAACTATGTTTAGTTCAGTCCCCAATCTCGCTTGAATCGCCCATTCAACTCCCGCCGTAGACGCCATGATGCGCGGTAAATAGACACCAGAGAAACGCCTCCAGGAGTAATCTGAAAATGAGATACCACGCGTTGATAGCAGTAACAGCCCCTTCGCATCTACGTTGCTATATCCGTCGAGGCATCTAGTGTATCTAATTCATTAGTGCTGCTAACACAGAATCGCAACCTTTGGCAATCACATGTTACGTTGAGGGGGTAATTTGGAGAAGAAGGAAAATAAAGCGGTGTCAGCTTTAGCTCACATGTCTGTCTTAACCGAGCACTTCGGCCATGATAAGTCAAGATTTGATATTTGCCAGCATTTGAAAGCTGCTCTGTTTCTGGCCATCCGTGT
>CM065717.1:1885000-1937500 GCA_033310375.1 Conus canariensis
ACTACTTCTACTATACTACTACTACTACTACTACTACTACTACGCTACTACTACTACTGTTACTACTACTACTATTACTACTACTACTACTATTACTACTACTACTACTGCTACTGCTGCTGCTTTTCCTCTTCCACCTTCCCCTCCTCAGTTTCCTCATGCTCCGCTTCCTCCTCTTCCCCCACCTTCTCCTCCCCCCCCCCCTCCTTCTACTACTACCGCTACCACTACAAGTAGTACTACGACTACGACTGCCATCAGTACGACTTCTGTTATAGGACGTTTGTTAACATACGATTTTGACAAGTACTTAGTCATTTACAAAGTGACGTGATACCTTACTCATACACAGTACGATTTTGACAAGTACTTACAGCCATTTACAAAATGACGTGATACCTTACTCATACACAGTACGATTTTGACAAGTACTTACAGCCATTTACAAAATGACGTGATACCTTACTCATACACAGTCATCCATCGGCTAATACTTCGCATGAACGGTGGCATTCCTTGTACACTTGCATCAGAAGACATCGCTACCATCGTCTAAACGAGCAGATGCAGGCATTCCTTGTACACTTACATCAGAAGACATCGCTACCATCGTCTAAACGAGCAGATGCCGGCATTCCTTGTACACTTACATCACTAAACAGCCACGGCTCAGACCAGACCCCTGCAAAAGCCATACGTTCACAAAAGGCGACAATGCATTCCACAGTTGTCATCAATATATGACCTGCCGGCACAAAAGGTCACCTCGGTACGAGGGATGGCATTTCATACCTGGGTGACGTTTTATTCCGCAGCAGATTCCCTCAGCCATGTGCGAGTCAACCTACCAGAAGCGAGCGCATGGGCAGATGTCGTTTTCGGACACGATGGCCAACCGAGAAGAATAATGAGCGTTACACGTGGTCAGGGCAGTTTACACATGTGTGAACTGACCGATAACTGGCCGATTAGCTGACCGATTCCACACGGCCACTCCTCATCATGGCCACGTGACTCGTCATGCGTGGCTCGCCCGCCACGCAACAGCGGAGCTGAAGCGCGTTCCACTGTGTGTGTGTGTGTGTGTGTGTGTGTGTGTGTGTGTGGTGTGTGTGTGCGCGCGCGCGCGTGCGCGCGCGTGCGTGCGTGCGTACGTGCGTGTGTGTGTGTGTGTGTGTGTGTGTGTGGGCGCGCGCGCGCGTGCGTGCGTGCGTACGTGCGTGCGTGTGTGTGTGTGTGTGTGTGTGTGTGTGTGTGTGTGTGTGTGTGTGTGTGTGTGTCTACAAGGACAAAAGGAGAGGGTGCAATGCAAAATGTACGCAACTTCAATCGCAAGGAGCCACACATCAGCATTGGGTCCAATGTTCTGCTCCAACCTGATCGCTCAGTGACCGCCTACACTCACAACACCTTGCACCAAGAATATGACATCCCCATCCCTGTCTCCCTCCCGCCCTTCCTCCCTCCCATCCACCACCTTCCTCACCCCTCTGTCTCTCCGCTCCTTTCCACTTCCCCCTCCCTCCCTTCCTCTCCCCACCCTCCCATCTTCCGTCTACCAGCCCCTTTTTTCCCGCTTCTCTCCCCTCCCACTTGCTTTCGCATGATGTTTTTTCTTTGTTAATTTTCTTTATTCAAAATATTTTTAGTTTGCTTTTTTTTTTTAATGTATCAAAGCAAACAAAAAATAACAGCATAAAAGAATCATTGATATAACTTTGTTATAAAGTTTTTCATGCATGTACGATAAAATACGTGACAGACTAAAATGCAATATAGAATGATAAAATATAGTGCGAACTGTCCATGAATAAGCATATACACACGTCTCATTTAAAAAGAAAAAAAGAAGAATCGTTACAGAAGTTGAGCCTGAGTGTAAAGGGTGGGGTGTGGAGTGGAGAAACGACAGATAGTCACAGGCACACACACACACGCACGCACGCACGCACGCACACGGGCACACACACACACACACACACACACACACACACACGCACGCACGCACGCACGCACGCACGCACGCACGCACGCACCACACACACACACACACACACACACACACACACACACACACAAGAGACGGACAAAGAGACCTATAGATAGGAAATATATATTTCAAACACAGGCAACTATAGCGTTTGAAGAGAGTACCAGACACTACGTGACAATGTTAATGACACTGTAACAATCGTTTTCATGACACTCTTAAAGCCTTATCTACGTCCAGTCTTCTCGTTGTAAAGTGTTTGCCTAATGTTACAGGAACAAGATCATAACAATAAAGGGACATTTTGTGTGCGTCCTACTCCTGTGGAGCTTACAGCTCACAGACAGACGCAAGAACAAATAAGCACGCACGCACGCAGTGTGTGTGTGTGGTGTGTGTGTGTGTGTTGTGTGTGTGGTGTGTGTGTGTGTGTGTGTGTACGCGCGTCATCCGTGCATATGTGTTGTTGTTGTTGTGTTCTTTTCTTCTTCTTCTTCATCTTCTTCTTCTTCTTCTTCTTCTTCTTCTTCCCTCTCCTCCTCCTTCGACGCCTCCGTCGTCATCGTCTTCTTCTTCATCTTCTTTTCTCCTCCTCCTCCTTCTCCTCCTCCTCCTCCCCCTGCTCCTTCTTCTTCGTCTTTTGTTTTGCATTGATTTCAAAAGTTCAGTCCGTTTCAGCCCTCCGTCCTCTCCCTGCTCAAAATTGTCTGGCAACATGAAATATTAGAAACCAGTTGCACGTGCTTTGAAGTTTCCTCCCCACCCCGCGCGCCCCTCCCCTTTTGGCTCTGTGGACCCCTCCCTACCCAACCCCCCCCCCCTGCCCCCCTCGCCAGGAGCCCCCCCCCCCCCCCCCCCCATATCGAAAACTTTTTTTTTTCTTCTTCTTACAGTGTGCGCGCGCTTACATACACACAAACATACACACACACTCTCTCTCTCTCTCTCTCCTCTCACTCTCTCTCTCTCACACACACACACACACACACACACACACACACACACACACACACACACACATACACGCGCGCGTGCAGGCCCATTCCATTATTAAAGCAAACCGTCTGGTGCCGATTCAGAAAACACTACAAAAATAGGTTGCTTAGTGTGGCTGAAAAAACTACTCATTTAATTAATTATGAACATGTAAACAGCATTCCTCATTTACAAGTGAAACATATGTACCAATACAGAAATTTCATTTCAACATTTTATAAATCAAAACTTGATGCCTTAAAAACTAAATATACAAACGAAGCAAAATGTATTTGTGGAGAACGAAGAATAACCAGCCAGCATCTGCTGTTTGACTGTTTACCTCTTCAAGTTCATTTACCACCATTATCAGGCATGTCTCTGTGTGATGTCTTTTCAGATTTAAGGTTTGCCTTCAATATTGTTTTCTTTATTTTGTAGTCCAGTTAAGCATTTACTTTAAGATTTTTTTGCAGGTATGTGGTAGGGATGTTTCGAGAGACATTTACATGTACTTAGATAAACACATTGTGCATACAAATACATAGTCACAAACATTTATGCATCTCTCTCTCTCTCTCTCTCCTCTCTCTCTCTCCTCTCTCTCTCTCTCTCTCTCTCTCTCTCTCCGTCTAATATCACATTTGTGAACAGACGCAAAACTGAAGTACTACTACTACGCAGGCCCATATTCGCGCGCGTGTGCAGCACATAATGCTCTCTCTCTGTCTCCGTCTCTCCCTGTCTCCCTGTCTGTCTGTCTGTCTGCCTGTCTATCTGTCTCTCTCTCTCTCTCTCTCTCTCTCTCTCTCTCTCTCTCTCTCTCTCTCTCTCTCTGTCACTCATCATTTAACTATGGAGAAGAGTAAAGCAATCGTGGCTACACTATTACTTTGTTGATAAAATAAAGTCACGCCTGCAATTCATAATTGGCAGTTGTCGCCGAAAGGAGAAACTGCCTGTCCATGTAAATGAGAAGGATACATGCGTGCGCGCTCGCGTGCGCGCGCGCGCTCGCACACACACACACACACACACACACACACACACACACACACACACACACACACACACGCAAGAATGAACGCACACACTCAGTTGGGGTTGGGGAAGAGACAGAGACAGACAGACAGGCAGACAAAGGGAGGGCGACAGAGAGGTAGAGAGAGAGAGAGAGAGAGAGAGAGAGAGAGAGAGAGAGAGAGAGAGAGAGAGAGAGAGAGGGGACAGAACTCCATTCTGAAAAGTAAAGTAATTCAATGTACAAGTACATATCAAAACAATATTACTGACGCCACAGACATTGAGATAAGGAAAACCAACCAACCAACCATCCAAACAGCAACAGAACCTCTACCCACTGGGCATGTGTGTGTGTGTGTGTGTGTGTGTGTGTGTGTGTGTGTGTGTGTGTGTGTGTGTGTGTGTGTTCTACAAGGACAAAAGGAGAGGGTGCAATGCAAAATGTACGCAACTTCAATCGCAAGGAGCCACACATCAGCATTGGGTCCAATGTTCTGCTCCAACCTGATCGCTCAGTGACCGCCTACACTCACAACACCTTGCACCAAGAATATGACATCCCCATCCCTGTCTCCCTCCCGCCCTTCCTCCCTCCCCATCCACCACCTTCCTCACCCCTCTGTCTCTCCGCTCCTTTCCACTTCCCCCTCCCTCCCTTCCTCTCCCCACCCTCCCATCTTCCGTCTACCAGCCCCTTTTTTCCCGCTTCTCTCCCCTCCCACTTGCCTTTCGCATGATGTTTTTTCTTTTGTTAATTTTCTTTATTCAAAATATTTTTAGTTTGCTTTTTTTTTTAAATGTATCAAAGCAAACAAAAAATAACAGCATAAAAGAATCATTGATATAACTTTGTTATAAAGTTTTTCATGCATGTACGATAAAATACGTGACAGACTAAAATGCAATATAGAATGATAAAATATAGTGCGAACTGTCCATGAATAAGCATATACACACGTCTCATTTAAAAAGAAAAAAAGAAGAATCGTTACAGAAGTTGAGCCTGAGTGTAAAGGGTGGGGTGTGGAGTGGAGAAGCGACAGATAGTCACAGGCACACACACACACGCACGCACGCACGCACGCACACGGGCACACACACACACACACACACACACACACACGCACGCACGCACGCACGCACGCACGCACACACACACACACACACACACACACACACACACACACACACACACACACACACACACAAGAGACGGACAAAGAGACCTATAGATAGGAAATATATATTTCAAACACAGGCAACTATAGCGTTTGAAGAGAGTACCAGACACTACGTGACAATGTTAATGACACTGTAACAAACGTTTTCATGACACTCTTAAAGCCTTATCTACGTCCAGTCTTCTCGTTGTAAAGTGTTTGCCTAATGTTACAGGAACAAGATCATAACAATAAAGGGACATTTTGTGTGCGTCCTACTCCTGTGGAGCTTACAGCTCACAGACAGACGCAAGAACAAATAAGCACGCACGCACGCAGTGTGTGTGTGTGTGTGTGTGTGTGTGTGTGTGTGTGTGTGTGTGTGTGTGTGTGTGTGTGTGTGTACGCGCGTCAGTCCGTGCATATGTGTTGTTGTTGTTGTTGTTCTTTTTCTTCTTCTTCTTCTTCTTCTTCTTCTTCTTCTTCTTCTTCCCTCCTCCTCCTCCTTCGACGCCTCCGTCGTCATCGTCTTCTTCTTCATCTTCTTTTCCTCCTCCTCCTCCTTCTCCTCCTCCTCCTCCCCCTGCTCCTTCTTCTTCGTCTTTTGTTTGCATTGATTTCAGAAAGGTTGCAGTTTGTTTCACTCTCCGTCTCTCTGTGTCAAAATAGTCTGGCAACATGAAATATTAGAAACCAGTTGCACGTGCTTTGAAGTTTCCTCCCCACACCCCGCGCCCCCTCCCCTTTTGGCTCTGTGGACCCCTCCCTACGCCAACCCCCCCCCCCTGCCCCCCTCGCCAGAGCCCCCCCCCCCCCCCCCCCCATATCGAAAACTTTTTTTTTCTTCTTCTTACAGTGTGCGCGCGCTTACATACACACAAACATACACACACACTCTCTCTCTCTCTCTCTCTCTCTCTCTCTCTCACTCTCTCTCACATACACACACACACAAACACACACACACACACACACACACACACACACACACACACACATACACGCGCGCGTGCAGGCCCATTCCATTATTAAAGCAAACCGTCTGGTGCCGATTCAGAAAACACTACAAAAATAGGTTGCTTAGTGTGGCTGAAAAAACTACTCATTTAATTAATTATGAACATGTAAACAGCATTCCTCATTTACAAGTGAAACATATGTACCAATACAGAAATTTCATTTCAACATTTTATAAATCAAAACTTGATGCCTTAAAAACTAAATATACAAACGAAGCAAAATGTATTTGTGGAGAACGAAGAATAACCAGCCAGCATCTGCTGTTTGACTGTTTACCTCTTCAAGTTCATTTACCACCATTATCAGGCATGTCTCTGTGTGATGTCTTTTCAGATTTAAGGTTTGCCTTCAATATTGTTTTCTTTATTTTGTAGTCCAGTTAAGCATTTACTTTAAGATTTTTTTGCAGGTATGTGGTAGGGATGTTTCGAGAGACATTTACATGTACTTAGATAAACACATTGTGCATACAAATACATAGTCACAAACATTTATGCATCTCTCTCTCTCTCTCCTCTCTCTCTCTCTCTCTCTCTCTCTCTCTCTCTCTCTCTCTCTCCGTCTAATATCACATTTGTGAACAGACGCAAAACTGAAGTACTACTACTACGCAGGCCCATATTCGCGCGCGTGTGCAGCACATAATGCTCTCTCTCTGTCTCCGTCTCTCCCTGTCTCCCTGTCTGTCTGTCTGTCTGCCTGTCTATCTGTCTCTCTCTCTCTCTCTCTCCTCTCTCTCTCTCTCTCTCTCTCTCTCTCTGTCACTCATCATTTAACTATGGGGAAGAGTAAAGCAATCGTGGCTACACTATTACTTTGTTGATAAAATAAAGTCACGCCTGCAATTCATAATTGGCAGTTGTCGCCGAAAGGAGAAACTGCCTGTCCATGTAAATGAGAAGGATACATGCGTGCGCGCTCGCGTGCGCGCGCGCGCTCGCACACACACACACACACACACACACACACACACACACACACACACACACACACACATACACACGCAAGAATGAACGCACACACTCAGTTGGGGTTGGGGAAGAGACAGAGACAGAGACAGACAGACAGGCAGACAAAGGGAGGGAGACAGAGAGGTAGAGAAGAGAGAGAGAGAGAGAGAGAGAGAGAGAGAGAGGGGGGGACAGAACTCCATTCTGAAAAGTAAAGTAATTCAATGTACAAGTACATATCAAAACAATATTACTGACGCCACAGACATTGAGATAAGGAAAACCAACCAACCAACCATCCAAACAGCAACAGAACCTCTACCCACTGGGCATGTGTGTGTGTGTGTGTGTGTGTGTGTGTGTGTGTGTGTAGGTGTGTGTGAGGGGGGGGGATAAAACAAGAGCATTTAAAAATGTTAAAAAGAGGCAAAACGAAGATAACTGCAAAGAATGTAGAAAATTGCTACGGGGAAGGGGACAATAGCAAGATGATTAAAAAAAGAAAAAAGAAAAAAGATAGGAAATGATGATGACGTCAATGATGACAATCATGACGATGATGACGACGATGTCGACGATGATAATGATGAAAAAGAAAAGCGAACGAGAGGAGAAAACAGAGGAAGGGGAAACGAAAAAGAGGAAGAAGAACATAACTGCTACAACAACAGAAAAAACAAACAAACAGAAGAAAAAGAAACACCCGAAGGTGCTGGGAGGACCCAGAGAAGCACTGTCTTCACCTGAGGAAGAAGAACATAACTGCTACAACAACAGAAAAAACAAACAAACAGAACATAGTGCAAGGAGACTAGGAAAAACATTAAGCACACGAAAACGAAGATATTCAGCAGCAACACAAACAAGAAGAAGCAGACCTGAAGAAGAAGAAGATAAAGGATAAGGAAAGGAAGGAATACATGACTAACGACGGCAACAACTGTCTTACTTTCTGAACGAAATCAAAGCCACTCACCTTCAGGCACAGTCGGTCACCCCTCAACTTTAGGCCCAGACAATCCCACCCACTGGCTTTCAAAGCAGCAATGTGCACGTGCAGCGCGTGGCGCCAGACTGCCCGACAACGGACAGAGGTAATTTCCACGTAGAAGAAGACAAGTCGATAATTTGTGTCTTGGCCGTGAAATGACTGTGTATCCAGGGACACTAGTTTCCGTCCAATCCACCTTTTTTTTCTTTTTTTTTTTTTTTTTTTCTTCTCCCAGTCTCGGGTGAATTCACACTGATGACGTCCGTCCGTCCATGAAACAGAAATGGTTTGACGTTCCGATTCACACAGTCACAGACTGGCCGAAAAGGTGGAGCTTTTTTGTTTTCAATTTATCAGTTTCTTGATTTTTTGTTGTTGATTAATTCACATTCACTCAGCACGGTTCTTGCAGACTATACCATCGACCGTGATTCGTATGATCCTAAATAACAACACAAACGACTAGAATGAGGGAAAGCAAAGTCCTGTGGGGCATTTATTTATTTGTTTATCTGTCTGCCTGTCTATCTGTCTGTCTGTCTATCTGTCAATCTAATCATATAGAATCATTGTGGCGTGAGAAACAAAATTACCATGAGAGTACCAACTCTTCTTTTCTCTTTGTTCAGCGAGTTGCGACACTGCATCTTGTTTTTAAACTGAGAGTAATTGTTAAATATCGCATGGAAATGTGGGATAAGAAAATGTAATGAGAGAGAGAGAGAGAGAGAGAAAAAGAGAGAGAGAGAGAGAGAGAGGAGAGAGAGGAAGAGGGGAGGAGGTGGAGGAAGAAGAAGATGAAGATGATGATAATGATAATGATGATATGATGATATGATGATGATGATGATGATGATGATGATGATGATGATGATGATGAAAAGATGTGTGTGTGTGTGTGTGTGTGTGTGTGTGTGTGTGTGTGTGTGTGTGTGTGTGTGTGTGTCCGGGAGTGTGTGCATAACCAAAGAAGCCACATTTATCAATGATTTGGAGAAAGATGGTCACCCAACAACGGCCGGCACTGACAAGAGGACCTCGAGCAAAAGATTCCGGTTGTTCCAGAATGCACACTTCAGATGAAATCTGGAACTTGCCTGCAAAGAGCAGAAGCCAAAGGACTAGATCATGAGAGAGTTCATCTCTTGGTAGGGATCAAGCCAAACAAGCCTGCCTGGACCGTGGAACGGGCCTACATGTCTTGCCAACACTCCGTGTTGATGGAGACCATTGCACAGGGCATGGGAGCAGCGGACGCCCCGGAGACAGACCCAACAAGATGGATGGGCAACTGG
The DNA here is from genome assembly GCA_033310375.1 of Conus canariensis. Taxonomy (NCBI): domain Eukaryota; kingdom Metazoa; phylum Mollusca; class Gastropoda; order Neogastropoda; family Conidae; genus Conus; species Conus canariensis. The sequence continues at coordinate 1,894,405 of CM065717.1, forward strand.
AGGGCTGGATTGGTCAAGACGCCGCCTGCCTGTTGAGGGACAGAGGGGTGTGAGGATCATCCCTGACAGCCTCCACGTCCATCACGGTATCCCTGTTGTTGTTACGGGACAACAAGATCGTGGTTCTAAACATGCCTGATCACTGTCGAAAAATGTGACTTTATTCCACTGAATGAAAATAGAGTAACAAATTTCTTTGCGATTGAGAGAGAGAGAGAGAGAGAGAGAGAGAGAGAGAGAGAGAGAGTGTGTGTGGTGTGTGTGTGTGTGTGTGTGTGTGTGTGTGTGTGTGTGTGTGTGTGCGCGTGAGAGAGAGAGAGAGAGAGAGGGAGACAGACAGACAGACAGACAGACAGACAGAGACAGAGAGAGACAGAGAGAGACAGAGAGACAGAGAGAGCCTTAACAGACAGACACGATTTTAAAGAAAAACAGACGTTGACTCCAGTTAATGTCCTTCACTGTCTTTCATGTCACTGGTACTGTGACTGATATCCACATCCTCCACACTGTCACCCCATGACAGGAGCTGGAAGGGGGGCCATGGCAGATGACTGATCCTCCACACTGTCATCCCATGACAGGAGCTGGAAGGGGGGCAATGGCAGATGACTGATCCTCCACACTGTCATCCCATGACAGGAGCTGGAAGGGGGCCCATGGCGGACTGATCGTCCACACTGTCATCCCATGACAGGAGCTGGAAGGGGGCCCATGGCGGACTGATCCTTCACACTGTCATCCCATGACAGGAGCTGGAAGGGGGACAATGGCGGACTGATCGTCCACACTGTCATCCCATGACAGGAGCTGGAAGGGGGCCCATGGCGGACTGATCGTCCACACTGTCATCCCATGACAGGAGCTGGAAGGGGGGCCATGGCGGACTGATCCTCCACACTGTCACCCCATGACAGGAGCCGGAAGGGGGACAATGGCGGACTGATCCTCCACACTGTCATCCCATGACAGGAGCTGGAAGGGGGGCAATGGCAGATGACTGATCCTTCACACTGTCACCCCATGACAGGAGCTGGAAGGGGGCCATGGCGGACTGATCCTCCACACTGTCGCCCCATGACAGGAGCTGGAAGGGGGGCCATGGCGGACTGATCCTCCACACCGTCACCCCATGACAGGAGCTGGAAGGGGGGATCATGGCAGATGACTGATCCTCCACACTGTCATCCCATGAGAGGAGCTGGAAGGGGGGGGGTCATGGCGGACTGATCCTCCACACTGTCATCCCATGACAGGAGCTGGAAGGGGGGGGGGGTAATGGCGGACTGATCCTCCACACTGTCATCCCATAAAAGGAGCTGGAAGGGGGGTCATGGCGGACTGATCCTCCACACTGTCATCCCATGACAGGAGCTGGAAGGGGGGCCATGGCGGACTGATCCTCCACACTGTCACCCTGTGACAGGAGCTGGAAGGGGAACCATGGCGGACTGATCCTCCACACTGTCACCCCATGACAGGAGCTGGAAGGGGGGCCATGGCGGACTGATCGTCCACACTGTCGCCCCATGACAGGAGCTGGAAGGGGGGCCATGGCGGACTGATCCTCCACACTGTCGCCCCATGACAGGAGCTGGAAGGGGGGCCATGGCGGACTGATCCTCCACACTGTCGCCCCATGACAGGAGCTGGAAGGGGGGTCATGGCAGACGACTGATCCTCCACACTGTCATCCCATGACAGGAGCTGGAAGGGGGGGTCATGGCGGACTGATCCTCCACACTGTCACCCCATGACAGGAGCTGGAAGGGTTAACCATGGCGGACTGATCCTCCACACTGTCATCCCATGACAGGAGCTGGAAGGGGGGCCATGGCGGACTGATCCTCCACACTGTCACCCCATGACAGGAGCCGGAAGGGGGACAATGGCGGACTGATCCTCCACACTGTCACCCCATGACAGGAGCTGGAAGGGGGGCCATGGCGGACTGATCCTCCACACTGTCACCCCATGACAGGAGCTGGAAGGGGGGTCATGGCAGATGACTGATCTTCCACACTGTCACCCCATGACAGGAGCTGGACGGGGGACAATGGCGGATGTCTGATCCTCCACACTGTCATCCCATGACAGGAGCTGGAAGGGGGGCCATGGCGGATGTCTGATCCTCTCAGCCATCTGTTCTCAGACTCGCCAAACTTGGGCAGAGTTATCGTTCGTTACCAGTTCCCACGCAGTCCTTCACGTTGTCCATCCGACACTTCTTTGGTGTGCCCCTGGGGCGTCCTCTATTCACCGTACACCTTGTAGGAAGGTCTTGAACAGGGAGCCTCGGCGACATACGTGCCCCCGTTTCAGGCAAGATGACAGCGTTTAGTCACAGCGAAGAGGGGCTCTTGTTTGGCGGTAATTGTGTTGACACGCTGCCTGACACAATCATCTGTCTCATGCTGCTTGTAAGACAATCCGACAATCCGACTGGAGCAGCCAGTTTTTAACGCCATGATTGAAAGACACAAAACAAAAACTAAACAAAAAAAAGAGGTGTGTGTGTCGGGGTGGGTGGGGGGAATGACACGCACTCACAATGTGAGACGAATGATGGATCTGTTTTCGTGGACTATTCATTTCAACCAGTGTTTATCAGGAATAAAGCTCGAAGCCTCTCCCTACTATTCCCACCACCTCTCCCTCCACCACACTCCCCTTTTCTCGTTCCTTCCCCTCCCACTCAGCTGTGCTGTTTTTGGGTTTGTTTGTTTTTTCCTGTTACAGCTGAAAACATGCCACATAGAAAATTGTGAACTAGTGACTTCGTGGTCAGACTGAAAACACCTCAGTAACTCCTAGCTAACCATTCTACTGGGTTCTGAGGTATTTCCTGTTCTTCACTGTGGTGTTTGGTGTTTCCATTTGTTGTTCACTCTGGAGGCGAACAATGAGAAGGCAGGTCCACGGCACAGCCAAGCTGTGTTAACTTAAACTGCTCTGTTGTCAACTGTCGTTGTTGTTGACCTATATTTTGTGTAGAGATAGGCTGTTTATTTGCTTTTTTGCTCACGTATTTGGTTATCTGGAGGCGGAAAATAAAGCGACATGCCCTCGGCACGACCAGGTTATTTCAGCCTTAAACAGGATGTCAATGGTCATGTCACTATGTTATGAAGATATTGTAAACAGGATGTCAATGGTCATGTCACTGTGTTATGAAGATGTAAACAAGATGTCAACAGTCACGTCACTGTGTTATGAAGATATTGTAAACAGGATGTCAATGGTCATGTCACTGTGTTATGAAGATATTGTAAACAGGATGTCAATAGTCACGTCACTGTGTTATGAAGATATTGTGAACAGGTACGCAGTGTGTGTGTGGTTTCTTTTGTCATTATAGAACTCAGTGGTTGTTCTCTTTCCTTCCTTACTGCAGGCTTTCTGTTTGTTTTTTACATGTTGACAGCCCTGACATGACTCTGTATGACTGTTTGTGTTTTACATGTTGACAGCTCTGACATGACTCTGTACGATTGTTTGTTTTTTACATGTTGACAGCCCTGACATGACTCTGTATGACTGTTTGTGTTTTACATGTTGACAGCTCTGATAAGACTCTATACGATTGTTTGTGTTTTACATGTTGACAGCCCTGACATGACTCTGTACGATTGTTTGTTTTTTACATGTTGACAGCCCTGATAGGACTCTGTACGATCTGCCTCGCTTTTAACCCGTCCACTACACCCAGGTGAAATGCTGCGCGCATGCGGGAGAGGAGTGTGTGTGTGTGTGTGTGGGGGGGGGGGGGGGGAAGGAGGAGGAGGGGTATCTTTCAGTATAACTTGCATCCCTATGATCTGGAAATTCTATCCTCGCAGTTTTCTCTTTTTGAATCCTCCCTCCCACCCCTACCCCCATCCCCGCCCCTACCCTCTATTCTCACCCCACGCCCCTTGTTTTTCTTTCTTTACCGTCACTCTAATTTTTTTTTTTTTTCTGGCTTCGAGGCCCATTCACTTATCTTTTTGCCCACAGAGCGTTCACGTTTTAGTCTTGTTCCATACTGTGCCTGAGTCCTTGTACATAGTGACCTGGTAGACATGTAGTAATAATTTCACCACAGGAATGGATTGTTTGTATATTGTGACCTGGTAGACATGTAGTAATGATTTCACCACAGGTATGGATTGTTTGTACATTGTGACCTAGTAGACATGTAGTAATGATTTCACAACAGGTATGGATTGTTTGTATATTGTGACCTGGTAGACATGTAGTAGTCATTTCACCACATGGATTGTTTGTACATTGTAACCTGGCAGACATATAGTAATGATTTCACCACAGGAATGGATTGTTTGTACATTGTGACCTGGTAGACATGTAGTAATAATTTCACCACAGGTATGGATTGTTTGTACATTGTGACCTGGTAAACATGTAGTAATGATTTCACCACAGGAATGGATTGTTTGTACATTGTGACCTGGTAGACATGTAGTAATGATTTCACCACATGGATTGTTTGTACATTGTGACCTGGTAGACACGTAGTAATGATTTCACCACAGGAATGGATTGTTTGTATATTGTAACCTGGTAGAAATGTAGTAATGATTTCACCACAGGAATGGATTGTTTGTATATTGTAACCTGGTAGAAGTGCAGTAATGATTTCACCACATGGATTGTTTGTACATTGTAACCTGGTAGACATGTAGTAATGATTTCACCACATGGATTGTTTGTACATTGTAACCTGATAGACATGTAGTAATTTCACCACATGGATTGTTTGTACATTGTAACCTGGTAGACAGGTAGGAATGGTTTCACCACATGAATGGATTGTTTGTACATTGTAACCTGGTAGACATGTAGGAATGATTTCACCACAGGAATGGATTGTTTGTACATTGTAACCTGGTAGACATGTAGTAATGATTTCACCACATGGATTGTTTGTACATTGTAACCTGGTAGACATGTAGTAATGATTTCACCACATGGATTGTTTGTACATTGTAACCTGGTAGACATGTAGGAATGATTTCACCACGGGAATGCACACTAACTGTCCATTCTGCGGTGCGTCTTTGTCAGTAAGAACTTTAAACATCTTTTTTCTGTGGTGGTGGAAGTTTTTTTTTAGTATGTAATATCAACGCGTTTTTGTAATTAAGGTGATTGAAAAAACACGAAACGACCAAAAACCTAGGGAGAAATGGGCGGCACACTCAACAAGGCATGATTTTATTTGTCTTGAGGATATCAGTGTTAGAATTGTGTTACGAATTGTTGTGTATATACCTCTTGGCATGTTCTCTTGGCATGTCTACATACAGACAGGCTGTGTATGTCCATGGAAACTTGCTTGCCACTGCAGTGGCCTCTGGAAACGTGGCGGCCTTGAAAGGGTATGGTCATCTAGTCTAGACTGAAACAAACTAAATGCCATCGGTATGGAGCGTGTCTGATGTCGCGGTCATTCCTTTTATACCAATGGAAATACATAAGCCATTGTGATACCAGTAAGGAGAGGAATGGGAACACTAAAAAGACGTGTTCAAAATGAACAACACTGGCCATCTTCCTCTTGATGTTTGTATCCGCTGGGTCTCAATGGCTGTAGCACATTTCTACCCTTTGCCCATCTTGCTTCAGACGAGCTAAAGCCACGACACATGTGTCCAGCTGAAGACAAGGCTGCAACAATGTTTTGCTTCACTGCACTGTTCCAGCGTCCGGGTGTTCCCCCTCAGCAGGAACAGTGTGGTACTGACAGACCGAGGACTGCTTACCTACACATCTTGTCCTCTCCTATTCGGTTGGTCAAATGTATGTGTGGGTAGATGCAACTTCTTCGGTTCATTTTTTTACTGGTTTGCTGTGGAAAGTCACAAATTCTACCTGGTGTATCGCAAACATCACCTTCTGCGCACTTCCCATGGACAGTCTGTTTGAGCGTGTCTGCATACGTTTTGAGATTCAAGAGGTATATTGCTTTTGCCCCTTTCAGGGTGTGAAGGATACAATAAAATCCAGCTGGAAAGAATGTTGATGTAGCAAGTTAAAGTGAAATTTACGAAGTGAATGAATACAAAACAAAAGAAAAAAAGTACAGAACAGTTCGAACATTTGCACGATTATGAAACTGAAGCGTTTAACAAAATGCAAAGAAGAGAAAACACTGAATAAATGAATAAAGAAAATACACTAAGCACTTTCAAAATACACGGCCAGTTTACATGCCATTCCCATCGTTTTTTACTTAAGCTGCACGATTTATGAGTTTAACTAAGTTACGTAGATTTAACACCGACTATGGCATTTTCTAGGCGTCAGTGTATTTCGAAGTATCATATTTTCAGGGCGTTCTAGAATGAAATGAAATGTACGTCAATACTTTCCAAATTACATTCTTTAATCTCCGTTTTCCTTCTCTTTTCTGTCGGTGTCACCTGTGATTAATGGCTACTGCAAAGGAACTCAATCAGTAGGTGTATACAGATGCATGTTGTTGGGAGCTGATACACACACATTTCTCCAGCAAAAGTTACCCTATTTCTATAACACCACGCACTGATCATGCCGCTTCAACAAACTGGCGTCGGTGGAAAGTCACCAGCATTGAAAGGCAGAGCTATGAAAAGTGTCTGTGAGGACATCTGAAAACTTGACATAACATGTCCTCAAAACGGTTTGTGTGCAAACTGAGCATCCTTGAAAGGCACGGGCCAGTGGAGTCTTTGAAGACATCTCAAAACATAACAGTTTCTTCACACTGGTTTGTGTGGACAGTCAGACCTCAAAACGGTCGGATGGGCCATATATCGAACTAAAACAAAAACACTGTGTGGGGCGTATCTTCTTTGAACGTATTCTGCCGGTACATGGCCCGATCTGATGTATAAGAATGAGTTAAAACAAATGAACACAAAATGCTAATACAAAATGGTGACATAATCAGGGTGGGCTGTCACACAGTGAGAACGAGAACAGGCTTTCAAACCAGACTTACCAGGCCCGGTTTCCCAGCTATTCCGGTCTGCTAGTTCAGTTCCCCGAATAACACAATAGGCCGTTCATTAACCGGAGGTATGTCAATCGACGTATGAATAATATATCAAGATAGTTACGGTATTGTATATGCCCTGTATTAAGGGGACGGGACGCTCTCCGACTGTCCAGCTGTGTGTCTATTAAAAAAGAATGAATGAACGAGAGCCATGTCAGTGGGCCTCTGCACGATATGAATTGTAACACTTCCACATAGTACCCACGACAAATTAAGCTGTTTGCAGCCTAGCCGACCACGAAAATCATGTCAGAACTGTAATCCATACGGTGACCCAAAGTTTTAAACAATCAATGACCAGAACGAGCGAATGAGGAAATGAATGAATGAATGAAAAATTGTTCATGCCATGAAAATACAAATGATGATACAATCAATCCGAGAAGTTCAGGTTCCAGGGCCTACTGCTTAATCAAACAAAAAAGAAAAGCATTATTACATGATGAATGAATAAATGAATGAATGAATGAATGAATGAATGAATAACAAAATAAATGAATAAACAAATAAATAAATGCACGTCCACAAGCTCGTATGCACCAACAGCTACAAGATCCTCCAACTGCAACAACACCACGTATTTCAAACACTTGATCACTTGCGACGACATAAACTTCACAGGCGGACGACAGAAACTAAACACACGCGCACACACACGTACAGAAAACGGACATCGACGTACGCTAGGATTTCGTATTGTTTTTCTCTTCTTTCTTTTCTTTTCTCTTTTTTTTTTATTTTTTTTTACGTCAAAAGTTGATCAACTTCAAGCTAAACCAATGAAGGAGACAGCCAGCGGCGGTCTACGTGGCACCCGATCAGACCAACTCCCAGCCGTGTCTTGGCGGCACGGACAAGACCCAGCGCGGAATCTTCAGTGATCTCATTATCGAAGGTAGCGAGTGAGTAGAGTAACTAGGTAGGAGGCGTGAGGGGGAAAAGTGACGTGAGCGCGCTCAATGTGCCGCTGACCCGAGGGGGGGGGGGGGGGACTTCAGAACTCAGGTCTGGAACAGGTAGGGAGGAACCGTTGAGGAGGGAGAGTGAGATGGGGTAGGCAAGGGCAGGACGGAGAGGGGAGGTAAGGGTGGAGGAGTGGGGTTGTGGGGGAATAGGGGAGGGGAGAAAGAAGGGTTTGTGATGTTGGGGGGGGGGGGGGGGGGGTCTACCAGTCTATCGAACGGCAAGCGGCCAGCGCAGCGCGCGTGTCATCCCTGAGCGTGACCAGCGGAAGGAGGGGGAAGGTTGGGGATGGGGGCAGTTGCAGGGAGGAGGGGGGTGGAGAGGCGGTGGACGTTAGGGAGTGGGAGAGGGGAGGCAGCAAAAAGGGGGCGCGTTAAGAGGGGGAGGGGGGGGGCTGAATGAGGCCGGGGTGGGGGGGGGGAAGGAAGGGGGGGGGGCAGGGAGAGAACTAGCCAGCGTGTGACCGACCGCTTTGTACAGCCAGTGTCAGACAGTGCCGTTGGCTCCGCATGCCCAGCAGCCGCTGCACGCCTGCCAATGAAATGTTCTGTCACAACCCACCTTCTCTGCTTCACGTCTCGCGCCACGCGCCACGCGCCTTTGCTCTTGCTGCTGCCGTCTCGCCAAGGCCGAAATGGTAACTAAGGAGTTAGAGAGAGAGAGAGAGAGAGAGAGAGAGAGAGAGAATTCTTTATTTGCGAGGATAATAGATAAGCACTGATGTGTTGTGTTGTTTTTTCATCCAGTCCTCGCCCTGAGTAGGGTCAACAATGCAAAATAAGACGAGGCAACAAAAGAAACATGCAAAAAGTGACTAGAACTACAATACGATACGGAATTAACACTAAAATGTAAATTAAAAAAAAAGTAAAATGAGAGAGAGAGAGAGAGAGAGAGAGAGAGAGAGAGAGAGAGAGAGAGAGACGCAGGAGAGAAAGGAGTGCAGGGAAGGGCGATAGAGAGAGGGAGAGAGGGAGAAAGAGGCGAGAGTGGGTGCGGGAAAGAGCATGTTTAGAACAATCTGACAATCAAAAAAATACCAAGGAGATGCAAGACAATCGATTTTGAAGCACCAGAGAAAGAAAAAGAAGAAGAATAAAATAAAGCACAAATGGAGGGGAACAAATGCATAATGATAGCCAAGTCACCACGGGTAGGGGAGGGGGGGGGAATGTCATATACATAATAAATCAAGTCATTCCAGGAGGACCGTGAGAGAGAAAGAAAGAGAGAGAGAGAGAGAGAAGAGAGAGAGAGAGAGAGAGAGAGAGAGTCGCATAAGAATATAAGCATAACGACATCATGACACGAGGGCAGGAGGTAGTAGGAAACACACACACACACACACACACACACACACACACACACACACACACACACACACACACACACATATATATAAGACATACTTACTAAACAGAATAGCATGTGCATTTCAAGTACAAAGCACATTCTAAATAGTCAGGTTCATACATAAGGCAAAGAGGGTGGTGGTGGTTGGTGGTGGATTTATGGCGGAGTGTGCAAGTACTGGCACATAAGATGATTGAAATAATGGTTTTTGAAGGTTGACATGCATTGGTGTTGTTTGGTTGATTCAGGGGGCGAGTTCCATAGGCAGGAACCAGAATATGTTAAACTGGATTTGAATAAGTCAATTCTAGGAACAGGGACATGAAGTTTGGGTAGAGTCCTTGAGGAATTAATTGAGAATCTGTGAACTAATGTTGAGGGTGCCTTCCCAGACACAATGCTGTGCATTATGATCCCTTTGTTGTATTCTGATCTCAGACTTAAGGGGAAAACTTGAATCTTTTTATAGTCCGAGTCCAGAAGACTGCTGCTTTTTAGGAGGACTAATTTGAGTGCTCGCTTGTGTAGGCTTAGCAATGGTTTGAGGGTGTTAGCGCTAGCACAGTCCCATAGAGTAGATCCATAGTCTATGTATGATTGAATATGAGACCGGAAAAAGAGATTCCGTGAATGCAGGTCGAAGAAGCGTTTGATTTTGGAGAGTTGATAAACTTTCTGTGTAACTTTTTTGCACAGTGAGGTTATGTGAGCTTGCCAACTGATATTGTTATCAATCGTTATTCCTAACACTTTGAGGTATGTAACCTGTTCAACGGGTTCATCTTTAAGATGTACAGGAGGAAACTTAATAGTGAGATTTTGTCTTTTTGCCTGGTTGTGATAAGCGTGGATTTATTTTTTTGAGGGTGAAGCGACATGTGATTTAGTTCAGTCCATTTTACGAGGTCATTCGCACTTTCTTGTAAAGTTTGTGCAAGAACAGTAACATCAGAATGATTTGTGTGTATTGTTGTATCATCAGCAAAGAGTTCACAGGTGGATGTGATATGGAGAGGTAGATAATTGATGTAAATTGTGAACAGTAAGGGACCCAGGATAGAGCCTTGTGGGACGCCATAGGGAAGTGTTTGAAATGAAGAGAAAGTTGTATTAATTTTCACACACTGTTGCCTATTTGTCAGATATGAGTGAAAAAGCGTAAGAGTTTTTGTGGATAAGCCATACAATTTTAATTTTCTAAGAAGAAGGTTATGGTCTATCACATCAAATGTTTTTTTGAAATCAATAAATAGGACACCACAATATCTGTTGTTGTTAATGCTATTTGGCCAGTCATCAACCAGGTTGATTAGGGCTGTGTGGCATGAATGGTTGTGTCGGAACTCGGACTGTCTTGGATGAAGCAAGTGGTATGTATTAAGGTGGTGTAATGTGTGTTTGTTTATGTTTTTCCAAAGGTTTGGAAATAGTGGAAATGATTGAGATCGGTCTGTAGTTTGCAGGGTCTGAATTGTCACCTGCTTTGTAGATAGGTATGACTCGCTTTTTTGAAACTATCGGGAAAATGATTTTTGTCTAGGCATAAATTGAAGACGTATGTTAACGCATCTGTAATTTCTGGAGCTGATAGTTTGAGGATTTTGCCGTCTAGGCCATCCACCCCGCAGGTTCCTGACTGTTTTAGGTGCGTTAGGTTGTAATAAACTTCAAAGACTGTTACTGGTGGAATATAAAGTTCAGATGTGATGTTTTTATGTTGGCAGATTTGTTTCAGTTTCTGATGGTCGTTTGATGTGGAAGAATCTGTCGTGACAATTTTATTGGCTATAGTGCAAAAGTGGGTGCAAAAGCTGTTCGATAGAGATGTCTTTAATTGCAGTTGATTTTGAAGAAGATTGATTGTGTGTAAGCTCGTTAATAGCTCTCCATACCAATTTTGGGTTCTGGTTTGATATTAGTTATCGATAATATTTCGGTTTTTGTTTCTCTGCGCTTCTGTGAATTTATTGCATTTCTCAGTTTTCTAGATTCCTCTTCATAGTCATGTTGTTTAAGTAGATCTCTAAGGTAACCGGCCTCCTGTAACTCTTTAGTGTACCATGCCGGTTTAGGATCATGTCGTACTCTAATCGGTTTTAGAGGGGCGTGTTTATCATACATTTCTGTAAACGTTTTGATCCAAAATTCAACAGCAAGATCTGGATCGGTTATGTTGAAAACTGAAGAGAGATTTGAGTTAAGCAAGTCATGCAGAAAGTCTTGGTTGTTAAAGTTTGTAAAGCAACGATAGGTTATTGTCTTGTGTCCCGTTTTGGGAATTTTTACTCCTTTTTTGGACCATGTGACACAAACTGGGTAATCATCACTACAGTTTAGAACAGGGACGCAAGCTTCTGCTATGTTAGTTTTATCTGAATATTGAATATGGTCGGTAAGTGTCTTCGAGTTTGGTGTGACTCTCGTTGAAGATTCGATAAGTTGATGCAGATTAAATAGATTGAATGCTTGCGTCCATTGGTTTTGCACTTTTAGAAGGTCTATGTTAAAATCTCCAAGTAAAATTATTTCCTTGGATTCTAATGAATTGCATCCATCATCGTAATAAACTTGTCGACCCAGTTTACTCTTTCGGATGGGTTCCTGTAGCAGAATCCAACCAAAATGGAAGGGTTTCTTTTCAGCTTAACTTCTATCCAGACACATTCTGCACCGTTACTTTCTAGGTGTAGAAGTCGTTTGAAGCTAAGGGTTTCGCTAATGTAGATAAGAAGACCCGTTTCTTTCACTTGTGTCGGATCTTTCCGGATTGTGTTATATCCTGGAATAGTAACATCATTGTCGCTAATGTGTGCAGTTAATCTGGATTCAGAGAGTCCTAAAATATGAAAGGGTTTACCATGATTCCAAATCAGTGTTGATATATCTGATATCTTGTTAACTGCATGTTGGATATTAAGGTGACAGATTCGAAGTCCTTTGCATGGCCATACAGACTGGTTCTTGCTCATTTCTAGTTGTGCACGGATGTGATTATAATAGGAGACGACGATTTTGCACGTCAACTGACGTTAAAATTTGAGTAATCGAGGAACACAATAAAATCACATAAAAGAGAGGGAAATTGGGGCTGGTTTACACACCGTAACAACTTTAGGAAACCAGAAGCGTATGAGAAGAAAAGAAAATCTTCACAGTATATGTCCGTAAGCTCCTCGGTCAGATGGTATACTTATGGAAACACTTTTCTGAAATGAAATATATACACTCCCTCACAAAGAAAGCACTTCTAAAGCAAAATTACAATTACGGGGACAGAAGAAGAGGAAAAAAAGGAAAATGAAACTTAAGACAAAAAAAGCAAAGAACCAACAACTCAAAATGAAAACAAGTGGAAAAAAGCCACTCACACACAAAAATACACAAGTCAGAGAGAAAGAGACAGAGAGAGAGAGAGAAGAGAGAGAGAGGGGGGGGGGAGAAAGAGAGAGAGAGGGTGGGGGGGGTGGAATGCGTGTAATTGACAGCTAAAGTTATACGGAATAATTAAAAAGAAATCTGGTGTATATATAAATCCTGATTTCGAAATGTCCTGTTATTTGTAATAAAGCACTTGTAATAAAAGCGAAAAAAAAAAAAAAAGAAGAAAAAGGAAAACGACATATGAACCTAGACACATACATGATACATACACGCAAACATACATGCAAACATATTTATATACGCATGCATTGCACCGTAATCATTAAATTCAAACATTTAGGTATAGTTTTTATCAAATATTTAAAGTAGTATTACATACCAACACAACATTTACGTTGCTAAGAAAGATAAAAGGGGATGAGAGAGGGGAGGGAGGGGGGGGAGGGAGACAGACAGGCAGACAGACAAACGGGCTGACAACAGATAGATAAACAGTCAGACCGCCACACATCAAGAGAGACGAGCAAACACACAAAGAGACTAGACCTCAATGCCGCCAGCAAGCTTCAGTTTACACATCCCCTTCTCTCTCTCTCTCTCTCTCTCTCTCTCTCTCTCTCTCTCTCTCTCTCTCTCTCTCTCTTTCTCTGATTCGGTACGAAAAATGCGGGAAAGAAAAAAGCTTTCAGAAAAAGTCGATCATGATGCACCAGAGGCGTAAGATAAGTTTCATACCGGAAGGAGTGTGGGGCCAATTGGAAAGCGGAGGGGTGTGTGTGTGTGTGTGTGTGTGTGTGTGTGTGTGTGTGTGTGTGGTGTGTGTGTGTGTGTGTGAAGGTAAGGGTTGAGAGAAAGAAAATGGTTGTTATTTTGAAGGTTGTAAAAGCAAACAATGTACAGTGGCTATGATCCTGAAGAGGCAGTTCAAGGTAATGGAGGACGGGAGGTGGTAGAGGTGCCCCAACCGAAGGAGACCGGATCCATGAGTCGCCTTACACTCCGGTGCTGTCCGAGGGCAACGCCCTGGTCAGGAAATCTGCGGGTGGTGGTGGTGGTTGGGGGGAGGGTCGCTTCCCAGAACACTGAAGGTAATTTCTGAAGTACGCTTGAAGCTTCTCCCGCAAAAGAACATGGTGTCTTTTCGTTAAGTATGCATGTGTAAATCTGCTCGGACTTAAACAAACAAAATGAAAAAATAAGGGTCAGAGGAGGGGGGAGGGGAGTTCTGGCACCTAAGACGCACCAATTCCCACTTGCCGCCCTCCCGTCCTTCCCTCACCCCTACCTCATAGGACACCTTGACACAGATGCGATCTGCTTCCAGTTAATGTTGTGTTTCCTCTTAAAACACCTGGGGCGGCATCCATTGTCAGGCTGAGTTTCCCCTGGGTCGTTTGTTAAACGCAGCATGTTTTTCATTCTGTCCGTAAGAGCACCGATCAATAACCTCAAGACAGAGGAGGAGTGGGGGGGGGGGGGGGGGGGCTAAACTAGGCCATTGCCTGATCATTTCTGGGGTCGCTGTGTTACCAGGCTCTATAAGGTATTGTAGTTTGTCCAGCTATGCGAAGATTGGTGTAGAATGGCTCTTGAAAAGCCAGGAGGGATGGGGAGGAGGGGGATAATGTGTTGCTTACAATACAATAAAAATAAAGAAAAAACCTGCTCCAAACTAATATCTGTACCAAAGCATGTGTATATTATATTCTCAACTAGAACCATTTAGCCTTTACTTTTCTATACACATAAAAACGTATCATGCCAACTTCTGGGCAATATATGACTAACATTCCATTTCCTTGATGACAAGGGGGTGAGTTACCCTGGAGTGACAGACAGAGACACAAGAGAGAGGATGCAATTGTTGTGAAAATAACATTTCCTGTATTGCGAATCGTTTAAAAATAGTTCTACCTTCCATAATAAATGAAAGTCAGAAGGGTTTTTTTTTAAAGGCAGATTCATTGGTGAAAACATTAGGTTACTTTATGATACTTTGATATATGCTGAAAAAGAAAACGTTCCTGGTATGTTTCATCTGGTTGATTTTGAAAAGGCTTTTGATAGTGTTTCTTGGTTATTACTACAGAAATGCTTAGTTGTTGGCTTTTTTGTTTTACATTTTGGACCAGACATGATAAACTGGGTAAAGACTTTTACTTCGGTATTTTGACATGTGTGTCGGTAACTGGACAGTATTCTTCCTGGTTTCCAATACAGAGAGGAGTGAGCCAGGGGGACCCCTCCTCACCATATCTCTATTTAATTTGTGTTGAGATTCTTTCATTAATGCTCCGTAAAATTTGAATATAAAAGGAATCAGTGTGAAGAACAAGGAAATTTTATTGTCTCAGTTTGCAGATGATACTTTATTATGCTTGGATGGAAGTGAGAAATCTTTTCATAAATCGGTGCAGTTTAAGTAAATTTGCCGGAATTTCTGGTTTAAAGATCAGCTTCGACAAAAGTCAGGTTGTTTGGATAGGGAGTAGGAAAAATACAAATATTCGATACATGCGGACGAAAATTTCATTTGGGACCCTGGTACTTTCAAGATTTTAGGAGTGTTGTTTTCCCTCGACGCCGCAAGTATTACAAAGATTAACTTCGAGGATAAGCTTTTCGCAATAAAAGGAATTTTGAATTTTGGAGTCAGCGACAATTGACACCATTTGGGAAAATAACAGTAATCAAGACCTTGGTTCTGTCAAAAATTGTACATTTGTTGATTAACTTGCCTGATCCCCTCCCCCCCCCCCCCCCCCCCCCCCAACCCCCCAGATTTCATTGCTGCATTGGAAAATGAATTGATAATATTTTTGTGGAGTGGGAACCAAAGCAGGATTAAGAAAACTGTGGTGTTTAAACAATACAGTGAAGGAGGATTGAGAACGGCAAATATTAGATCATTTTTTACCTCCATGAAAATAAGTTGGCTGAGAAGACTTTCGGATGGATCTGAGTGGAACGATTTTACAATTAATATGTTCCCAGAGTTAGCAAAGTTAAGAAACTTTGGTGCTGAGTATGCAAATATGGTTTTAAGGAAAGTTGGTAATTTGTTCTGTAAAGATGTAATGAAACATTACAAAAAACTAACTTTGAAATCCTGCCCAATGACAGTTCAAGAGTTCATGGCAGAGTGTATTCAATACGCGAGCATATTGTCAAAAGTTAAACATAGTTTTGACCAATAGGTATAAAACCTTAGAGAATAAAACTTGTCCTGTGTTAAGATTAAGAAAGGTAGTAAATTAATGCAGAATAGGTTGAATGAAAGCGAAATCACCCAAACTGCTGTTTCCAGTTGGAATAATTGGTTTGAAGATCTAAATTGGAGAGACATTTTCTCACATTGTTCTAGAATATCTAGTGATGTGCAGTTGAGATGGTTTCAAATCAGACTGCTACATGAATTACTCCCAGTCCAGAGATTCTTGTTCCTGCGTCGTTTAATAAACTCTTCTAAATGTAATTTTTGTGAGCAAGAAGAGCAGACAATTTCTCACATGCTGTTTGACTGCCATATTACACACCAATTTTGGATGAATTCGCAGCAGTTGCTGACTTGGAAATGTTCACATTGTCATGATTTTGTGATTGACAAAGAACTTGTATTGTTTGGTGTAAAGCAAAATTTTACATTTACAAATGTAAATGGCTAAATGCACAACCACATGTGCAAACCTTTGTTACATTATTGAGAGACAGATAGTATGTAGAACGTTACATGGCAATTACGAGGGAACTTGTGCACAATTTGAACAAACGTGGCTTTTGTACAATTCGATTCTCGATTAGTTTGAACGTTAGAATTCAAAACAGAATATATGTATTTCATCTGTAAACTGCCACATTCATCAAGATCTACTTCAATTGCGTGTTTTTGAAAATGGTTTTATCATTGTCGTCTTCCTCTATACCTACTGTACCATATTTACCGGCCTGGTTTTATCATTGTTTTTGTCTGTACCATACTGTACCATATTTACCGCCCTGGTTTCATCATTATTTTTGTCTATACCATACTGTATCATATTTACCGCCCTGGTTTCATCATTGTTTTTGTCTATACCATACTGTACCATATTTACCGCCCTGGTTTCATCATTGTTTTTGTCTATACCATACTGTGCCATATTTACCACCCTGGTTTTATCATTGTCTTTGTCGATACCATACTGTGCCATATTTACCGGCCTGGTTTTATCATTGTCTTTGTCGATACCATACTGTGCCATATTTACCGCCCTGGTTTTATCATTGTCTTTGTCGATACCATACTGTGCCATATTTACCCTGGTTTCATCATTGTCTTTATCTATACCGTACTGTGGCATATTTACCGCCCTGGTTTTATCATTGTCGTCTTTGTCTATACCATACTGTACCATGTTTACTGCCCTGGTTTTATCATTGTCTTTGTCTATACCATATTTACCGCCCTGGTTTTATCATTGTCGTCTTTGTCTATAACATACTGTACCATCGGAAATGAAATGAGGCAGGGAACAGTAAACAATAAACAGTAAACAAGTTGGGCATTTTTTGCTCCCATAAGAAAACCTAACACAGAGTAACTTTTATTCAAGACTGGCACAGCCTTTTAAACCTGAATAAAGTCAGACAAATACATAGACGAACAATCTAATAGTGGGGGAAAAAACAAGCGCAGGCCAACAACTGAACTATCTTCATAGTAATGACTTGGCAAAGATTTGGACTTAAGGAGGGGGGGGGGGGGGGGATTGGAAGATGGAGAAACTGGGAACATGAAATTAAGAAAATATGTTACAGATATGAAAACTCTTCACTAGCTGCATAAGGGAACCATCGCAATCCCTTTTGAAGGCAGATATATTTGTATTGCCTGCTCCGAGGCCTTTCATCCGCTGGATCGGACTCATCAGGGAGACACGGCTGGTTGTGTCTGCACTCCTGATGTCAAATAGAGACACACACAGTCCATAATACTGTGGTGTTCTCACCACCAAGGGTGCAAAAAAGAATCCAATAGCACCCCCAAAGCAGCCAGCGAAGAGTAGTAAATGAGACCAAACGAAAATGTGGGGAGGAAAAAAGTTGCTGAAAAACTAAAGACATTATGCAAATAGTATAAAATGTAGGGGACAATCTTTGAGCCTACGCTTGAGGATCCACCTAAGATGCAAGGGACATCAAAAGACAAACACACAGACGGACAGAAACAAATACAAATAACCTCAATTTAATCAAAACAAAATCGGAAATGAAATGAGGCAGGGAACACTAAAAATAAACAGTAAACAAGTTGGGCATTTTTTGCTCCCATAAGAAAACCTAACACAGAGTAACTTTTATTCAAGACTGGCACAGCCTTTTAAACCTGAATAAAGTCAGACAAATACATAGACGAACAATTAATAGTGGGGAAAAAAACAAGCGCAGGCCAACAACTGAACTATCTTCATAGTAATGACTTGGCAAAGATTTGGACTTAAGGAGGGGGGGGGGGATTGGAAGATGGAGAAACTGGGAACATGAAATTAAGAAAATATGTTTCAGATATGAAAACTCTTCACTAGCTGCATAAGGGAACCATCGCAATCCCTTTTGAAGGCAGATATATTTGTATTGCCTGCTCCGAGGCCTTTCATCCGCTGGATCGGACTCATCAGGGAGACACGGCTGGTTGTGTCTGCACTCCTGGCGTCAAATAGAGACACACCACAGTCCATAATACTGTGGTGTTCTCACCACCAAGGGTGCAAAAAAGAATCCAATAGCACCCCCAAAGCAGCCAGCGAAGAGTAGTAAATGAGACCAAACGAAAATGTGGGGAGGAAAAAAGTTGCTGAAAAACTAAAGACATTATGCAAATAGTATAAAATGTAGGGGACAATCTTTGAGCCTACGCTTGAGGATCCACCTAAGATGCAAGGGACATCAAAAGACAAACACACAGACGGACAGAAACAAATACAAATAACCTCAATTTAATCAAAACAAAATCGGAAATGAAATGAGGCAGGGAACAGTAAACAATAAACAAAGTTGGGCATTTTTGCTCCCATAAGAAAACCTAACACAAGTAACTTTTTTCAAGACTGGCACAGCCTTTTAAACCTGAATAAAGTCAGACAAATACATAGACGAACAATCTAATAGTGGGGGAAAAACAAGCGCAGGCCAACAACTAACTATCTTCATAGTAATGACTTGGCAAAGATTTGGACTTAAGGAGGGGGGGGGGGGATTGGAAGATGGAGAAACTGGGAACATGAAATTAAGAAAATATGTTCAGATATGAAAACTCTTCACTAGCTGCATAAGGGAACCATCGCAATCCTTTTGAAGGCAGATATATTTGTATTGCCTGCTCCGAGGCCTTTCATCCGCTGGATCGGACTCATCAGGGAGACACGGCTGGTTGTGTCTGCACTCCTGGCGTCAAATAGAGACACACCACAGTCCATAATACTGTGGTGTTCTCACCACCAAGGGTGCAAAAAAGAATCCAATAGCACCCCCAAAGCAGCCAGCGAAGAGTAGTAAATGAGACCAAACGAAAATGTGGGAGGAAAAAAGTTGCTGAAAAACTAAAGACATTATGCAAATAGTATAAAATGTAGGGGACAATCTTTGAGCCTACGCTTGAGGATCCACCTAAGATGCAAGGGGCATCAAAAGACAAACACACAGACGGACAGAAACAAATACAAATAACCTCAATTTAATCAAAACAAAATCGGAAATGAAATGAGGCAGGGAACAGCAAACAATAAACAGTAAACAAGTTGGGCATTTTTGCTCCCATAAGAAAACCTAACACAGTAACTTTTATTCAAGACTGGCACAGCCTCTTAAACCTGAATAAAGTCAGACAAATACATAGACGAACAATCTAATAGACGAGCAGCTAGTGAAGAGTTTTCATATCTGTAACATATTTTCTTAATTTCATGTTCCCAGTTTCTCCATCTTCCAACCCCCCCCCTCCCCCCCCCCCCCCCCCCCCCCCCTCCTTAAGTCCAAATCTTTGCCAAGTCATTACTATGAAGATAGTTTAGTTGTTGGCCTGCGCTTGTTTTCTCCCCCACTATTAGATTGTTCGTCTATGTATTTGTCTGACTTTATTCAGGTTTAAAAGGCTGTGCCAGTCTTGAATAAAAGTCGCTCTGTGTTAGGTTTTCTTATGGGAGCAAAAAATGCCCAACTTGTTTACTGTTTATTGCTTACTGTTCCCTGCCTCATTTCATTTCCGATTTTGTTTTGATTAAATTGAGGTTATTTGTATTTGTTTCTGTCCGTCTGTGTGTTTGTCTTTTGATGTCCCTTGCATCTTAGGTGGATCCTCAAGCGTAGGCTCAAAGATTGTCCCCTACATTTTATACTATTTGCATAATGTCTTTAGTTTTTCAGCAACTTTTTTCCTCCCCACATTTTCGTTTGGTCTCATTTACTACTCTTCGCTGGCTGCTTTGGGGGTGCTATTGGATTCTTTTTTGCACCCTTGGTGGTGAGAACACCACAGTATTATGGACTGTGGTGTGTCTCTATTTGACGCCAGGAGTGCAGACACAACCAGCCGTGTCTCCCTGATGAGTCCGATCCAGCGGATGAAAGGCCTCGGAGCAGGCAATACAAATATATCTGCCTTCAAAAGGGATTGCGATGGTTCCCTTATGCAGCTAGTAAAGAGTTTTCATATCTGTAACATATTTTCTTAATTTCATGTTCCCAGTTTCTCCATCTTCCAATCCCCCCCCCCCCCCCTCCTCAAGTGCAAATCTTTGCCAAGTCATTACTATGAAGATAGTTCAGTTGTTGGCCTGCGCTTGTTTTTTCCCCCACTATTAGATTGTTCGTCTATGTATTTGTCTGACTTTATTCAGGTTTAAAAGGCTGTGCCAGTCTTGAACAAAAGTTACTCTGTGTTAGGTTTTCTTATGGGAGCAAAAAATGCCCAACTTGTTTATTGTTTACTGTTCCCTGCCTCATTTCATTTCCGATTTTGTTTTGATTAAATTGAGGTTATTTGTATTTGTTTCTGTCCGTCTGTGTGTTTGTCTTTTGATGTCCCTTGCATCTTAGGTGGATCCTCAAGCGTAGGCTCAAAGATTGTCCCCTACATTTTATACTATTTGCATAATGTCTTTAGTTTTTCAGCAACTTTTTTCCTCCCCACATTTTCGTTTGGTTCATTTACTACTCTTCGCTGGCTGCTTTGGGGGTGCTATTGGATTCTTTTTTGCACCTTGGTGGTGAGAACACCACAGTATTATGGACTGTGGTGTGTCTCTATTTGACGCCAGGAGTGCAGACACAACCAGCCGTGTCTCCCTGATGAGTCCGATCCAGCGGATGAAAGGCCTCGGAGCAGGCAATACAAATATACTGCCTTCAAAAGGGATTGCGATGGTTCCCTTATGCAGCTAGTGAAGAGTTTTCATATCTGTAACATATTTTCTTAATTTCATGTTCCCAGTTTCTCCATCTTCCAATCCCCCCCCCCCCCCCTTAAGTCCAAATCTTTGCCAAGTCATTACTATGAAGATAGTTCAGTTGTTGGCCTGCGCTTGTTTTTTTCCCCCACTATTAGATTGTTCGTCTATGTATTTGTCTGACTTTATTCAGGTTTAAAAGGCTGTGCCAGTCTGAATAAAAGTTACTCTGTGTTAGGTTTTCTTATGGGAGCAAAAAATGCCCAACTTGTTTACTGTATACTGTACCATGTTTACTGCCCTAGTTTTATCATTGTCTTTGTCTAAACCATACTGTACCATATTTACCGCCCTGGTTTTATCATTGTCGTCTTTGTCAACCATACTGTACAATTACCCCATATTTTTCTTACCATATGTACATATTTATCGCCCTGGTTTCATCATTGTTTTTGTCTATACCATACTGTACCATATTTACTGCCCTGGTTTCATCATTGTTTTGTCTATACCATACTGTACCATATTTACCGCCCTGGTTTTATCATTGTCTTTGTCTATGCCATACTGTACCACATTTACCGCCCTGGTTTTATCGTTGTTTTTGTCTATACCATACTGTACCATGTTTACCGCCCTAGTTTTATCATTGTCTTCTTTGTCTATACCATACTGTACCATGTTTACCGCCCTGGTTTTATCATTGTCTTCTTTGTCTATACCACACAGTACCATATTTACCGCCCTGGTTTTATCATTGCCTTTGTCTATACCATACTGTATCATGTTTACCCCCTGGTTTTATCATTGTCTTTGTCTATACCACACTGTACCATATTTACCGCCCTGGTTTTATCATTGTCTTTGTCTATACCATACTGTACCATATTTACCACCCTGGTTTTATCTCTTTTTTTTTCTACACCATACTGTACCATATTTACCACCCTGGTTTTATCTTCTTTTTTTTCTACACCATACTGTACCATATTTACCACCCTGGTTTTATCGTTTTGTTGTCTACACCATACTGTACCATATTTACCGCCCTGGTTTTATCATTTTTTGTCCACACCATACTGTACCATATTTACCACCCTGGTTTTATCGTTTTTTGTCTACACCATACTGTACCATATTTACCACCCTGGTTTTATCTCTTTTTTTGTCTACACCATACTGTGCCATATTTACCACCCTGGTTTTATCATTTTTTTTGTCTATACCATACTGTGCCATTTTTACCACCTCGTTTTATCATTGTCGTCTTTGTCTATACCACACTGTACCATATTTACCACCCTGGTTTTATCAATGTTTTTGTCTATACCATACTGTACCATATTTACCGCCCTGGTTTTATCATTGTCGTCTTTGTCTATACCACACTGTACCATTTTTACCGCCCTGGAAGACCCTCCCTTCGCTTAATTAAAGACCTTCTTTTTAATGCTGATGTCTGTCTGTACCACATTTACCTCCGGGAAAAAAAAATCCCTACCTTTGATTAAAACAATGTACTTTAAAATTGTCGTCTTTGTATCTGCACCACATTTCCATCCCAGAAAAAAAACTCCCTCTCATTATAATATTGCTTTTATCTCTTCCACATTTACTTTCCTAGAAAAGGTACTCCCTTTTCATGGAAGGCTTTTTTCAAACATTGTCTTTCTGTACCACATCTTTTTTCCAGGAAATCCAGAACTTTAATACTTTGAAGACTTGTTCATTAACAGTGTTGTTTTTGTCTATATCACATCTTCCCCCCAGGAAAAACTAAACTCACTTGGCGTCTTTGTCTATAAAACATTTACCTCCCACGATGAATAAAATTCCGTTCCTTTGAAGACTCGGGTTGTTTTTAACTTTTCATTGTCTGTATTATACTTACTTCCCAGGGGAAAAAGCTCATTACCTCTATAGGCGTTTTGAATGTTGTTGTCTTTGTTTATATCATATTCATTTCTCAGGGGAAAAAAACAAACAAACCCTCTCTTGAAAGGCTTTTCAACAGTGCAGTGTTGTCTTTCTCCATACACAATTACCTCCCAGGAAAAACAAGATTACCTCCGGTTAGGACTTTCTTTTTTTAAACATTCTTGTCATTGTCTATACAATATCTACCTTCCAGGAAGAACTTTTAGAGACTAGTTTTTACCTGAGCTTTTTTGTGTGTCTTTGTCTACATTAGACTTACTCCCAGCAAAGAGCCCATTCCTTTGAAGATAAAAAAAAACACGAAATACTTTTGTTTTTATCCATATTATATTTGCTGCTAACGAGGTGTCCCCTCGGGTGACACTTTTCTTCTTGTCTATATTACATTTACGTTCCAACAAAGACCCTTCCCTTTAACAACTATTCTTTTTTAAGCATTTTCGTCTTTGTCCATACTATATTCACCACTCCTACAAAGACTCCCTATAAACACACACCTTTGTCTTTTTTCTGAACTTTATTGTCTTTGTACTATCTCTAACTCCCAACCAAGGCTCCCTGTATAAACCATGTTTGTCTTTGTTTGTTATACATCTACTCCCCAACAAAGAATTTCTCCCTGTAGAACCCCTACCTTTAGGGATTTCTGGGTATAGTTATTGCGGTGTTTCAACTGCATGCGTTTTTGTTTTGTTTTGTTTTGTTGCTTTTATTCTGAAGGCTACATCCTATACAAACCATATGGGTCAGAATGTGAACAGCTATGAATGTGTCACGAATGTTGCTATTATCATTGCTCACAAAGTAGAGGTCTGTGTTCTACTTTTTTTCTTCTCTACCTCTGAAAAAAAAAAACATGAATTAAAAAAATCATTAAAAATCGCGATATGTTAAATAGCGACAACATGTAAAAACGCGCGGGTCAGGACGGGACTGTTCAGAACACTTTTGCTCAGTTGCCCATAACTGAGCACAGAGGACTGTAGAGATCCTGTCATGGTTCTGCTACAGCCCAAATCCACAGGACAATAATTCATGAATTACATACAATAAGCAACGTACAGCCGAAATCCACAGGACAATAATTCATGAATTATATGCAATAAGTAACGTACAGACGAAATCCACAGGACAATAATTCATGAATTACATACAATAAGTAACGTACAGCCGAAATCCACAGGACAATAATTCATGAATTACATACAATAAGTAACGTACAGCCGAAATCCACAGGACAATAATTCATGAATTATATACAATAAGTAACGTACAGCCGAAATCCACAGGACAATTATTCATGAATTACATACAATAAGTAACGTCGTTTTCCGCCGGAGGGTGCTCACCAGTAAGCCTGTGACCATGCATTGTTATTTTCAAATGGCGTTTGAGGAACAAGTAACGTAGTTTTTCTTCGGAGGGTGCTCACCAATAAGCCTGTGACCATACATTGTTATTTTCAAATGGCGCTTGAGGAACAATGTCGCTGAACAATTCAAAATTAAAGCAAAATAACGCTTCGCCCAACAGACTTTTCCCCCTAAGGCCTGACGGCCACAGTGAATAAAGCACCAGTCTCATAACCCGAGGGTGTTGGGTTCAATTCCCTCCTGATACAGTTAGGTCAGAAGATATTTTCTCTCCAGATTCAACATTCGTGCAGACTCTAACGCAGTCCATCTCCTCCCAGTACACCAAGGCCCTGTCTGTGAACAGATGAATTAGAAAAAAGTGACATGAAAATAAACCTTGCAGGCAAGTCAGTTCTATTTCTGTCTGACATGGAATAGTAGACTGTCGTCTTCAGGCCAGATACACGACATATCACCACCACATCCCCTATACTCCACTAACCAGCCCCACTCTCCCACCAAGAAGAGAGAGAGAGAGAGAGAGAGAGAGAAAGAGAGAGAGAAGAAAGAACACGCCCACTGATGCCACATAAATAGTATTGCCGAGGACAGAATGTAGCTGCCTTAATGGTAGATTGAAAACGGTCACGTACGCAAGAATCTCAACAACAGTGAACCTCAGAATTGTAGCCGAGGAGTGAAGAAGAACCTTTCCTTGGACCACTTTCTGATGTTACTGTTTTTCCTTCACCGAAAAAAGACGCGCAGCTCTCTGACTTTTTTCGTTCCTTTATGGACTCAAGTCCTTCTTTTACGCATAGTAAAAGTGATATCTTATGAATGCAGAATAGAACTAACACCATCAAAAGGCACTAGTTTAGGACAACATATCACCGAGACAGAGCTAGTCTGCATCCATACACTAGCTTTTCTATCACAAACACTGTAGTCGGGGTCAGATTCTGAATATCCACCAACTGTTTTATAACTCAATGATCATAAAAACAATAACAGTAATAACAACGAGAACAAACGACAGACAAAACAAAACAACAATAAAAAAAAAAACCCTCCTTATTTCAGGCGAATCCTTTTAGCATCAGTTACTCTGACCACGTTGGGTATTCAGTCGGGAGAGGAAGGTGGTCAGCGAAACTTGTCTGAAAGTTACTTATGTAGTATATTGCACAATTCAGGTACGACGTGAAACTGTTGTAGAAGAATGTTACTCTTCAATTTTTTTTTCAGTCTCTGGTTCTGTAGCCCATCAGGGCCGTGTGGGCAGTGTAATGATGGACGTTGCACCAGTTGTCTCCACCTGTGTCAGTCAGGGCAAGTTCCTGGGTTGCAGCAAAGCTCCCCCTTGTCCATTCAGTGAGGATGTCTGTCCACCTCTTTCTCCGTCTGGCTTCTCTCCCTTTCCTCGCCACTCTGTTTAGGAAAAAGGTCTGGGAGGGTTTGTTTAAACTGCTACGTAATCATACCTTTTCAGCTCTCTGTTTTTCCGTTCTGTCGTTGTTCATGCAATTCGTGCATTTCAGTGTCTGATCAATCTGGACTGAAGGTGATGCTAAGGTAGTTGAACTATTTCATAGTTCTTGTTTACTGATAGCAATGTTTGTCTCAATCAGTTTTGTGCTGTTCGCCATGCCACTTCTTTTTCTGTACTGATGTCCGTGCCGTATCAGGTGAGTGATCCGTCCAGGCGGTTAAAAACACTGGCACGTTCCTCTTCCCTTTCATCCAGGCCATCGACGTCGTGGCGAGCCTGAGGTAAGAGATGAGTTATCCTCCCATGCTGGCTGCGCCATTGTAGTCTTTCCCCTGTCTGCTGTAGGAAAGTGTTTTTTTCCTTGCCTTGCAGACTTTGGCTGAACAATTGATCATACATTATGGGACAGTATAGACCCCTGGCAGGAGGTCGGGAGAGTGCCATTAAAGACACTTGGGTTGTCAGCTACATCCATAGCTGTTGGTCTTAAGTCAAGCACAACAGGGTAGAGGGGCGGTAGTTCATCCAGTCTTTTCTGTTATCCATCCATATTTCTCTGAGATGTCCAACCTCCAGTGGGATCCGTCATCATATTGCAGTCATGACGAGACGATAGCCGTACCAGACACAGTTATGGCCCTTGATAACTGACAGGAGGGCTTGTAGTCTGACACTGTGTTGACTTGCTGCCAGACAGACATTTGTCTTGCTTTCCTTTCTTTGTGTGACGTGGATAATCCGTCTACACCACTTACTTTCTAGAATTCTCGGATTCTTTTCCCGAGAAGCCGAACAATGCATCAGTAAAGGTCAGTAAAAAAAAAAAAAGAAGAAAAGATAAGGGTAGATAGGTGAACTCTCCAAAACATTTCATTGCTCAGATGTAAAACAACAACAACAACAACAACAACACACACACACACACACACCGCGCGCGCGCGCGCGCGCGCACACAACACACACACACACACACACACCACACAGATCAATGTTCCAATACTCTTGTAAAGTTGTATCTCTTTTATGTAATTCCTTCTTATCCTAACCCCACCTGTCCTCTTTCTCCCCCCCCCCTCCCCCTCCCTCCCCCACTCCTAATCTCCAACCTCTCTCTCTCTCTCTCTATCTCTCTCTCTCTCTCTCTTAGTGCATTAACATGTAATATTAGCCGACGATATTAGTTTGCATGTCGGCTTCGCCAAGCATGGTGGGTTCAATAAAAGGCCAACCGGCGATTGATCCAGTCTGACCTTGACTCCCGCTTATCATGAGTCCATTGATTTGTGGCTAGATTGTCATTACGTCAGACTGAAACCACGAGGACCACGTGGGTGTCCTCTCACTCTCTCTCTCTCTCTCTCTCTCTCTCTCTCTCTCTCTCTCTCTCTCTCTAATATTTTCCTTTGTTTTGCTGGCATACCTTGCGTGCCCCATTACAGGCATTATCCGCCTCCTGCTCTGTTCAGTTCCCAGCACACAGCCAGTGACCGCTTGTTCTTCGCTCTGCCTCCTGCTCTGTCCAGTTCCCAGCACAAAGCCAGTGACCGCGTTGTTCTGTCGCTCTGCCTCCTGCTCTGTCCAGTTCCCAGCACACAGCCAGTGACCGCTTTGTTCTGTCGCTCTGCCTCCTGCTCTGTCCAGTTCCCAGCACACAGCCAGTGACCGCTTTGTTCTGTCACTGTCCCTCTCTGTCAGTCCAAAGATACAGGGATGGCAGGATCAGTGTCTTCGCTTTTTCGCTAGTTGGAGTTCCACTGCTCAGCATCTTGAAGGCATTCACCACTTCCTTTGGATCTGCCTGTCTCTCTGTCAGCCCCGTGTTCCTCACATTTCACAACTCGTTGTACTGACACACAAATGGTGTTTTGCAGGCGGGCCAAAGCTTGCTAAACAGCATACGACAAGAATCTAGCGTACGTCATCATCCGGGAGGACAGTCCAGCCAACTGAACAATTGTCATGCCCGGAATGGACTAGCTACCTGAGCCAACGAACGGGACTCCAGCCGGAGCGAATGGTGGGAAAGTGTGGCAGGATACCGATCTTCTCCCTGCACATCTTTGATCAGTCTTATCACCGCGTGCGCTGTCATAGCTCTAGAACATCAAACATCTGATCATCTGCATAACCTTGACTGAGACAGGTGTAAACCATACCTGCATCTTCTACCTACACCTCCCGCCCAGCGTTTTCCTCTCCCACTCTCCCCTTGTCCACTTTAATCCTACAGCGACTCTCTCTCTCCTCTCTCTCTCCTCTCTCTCTCTCTCTCTCTCTCTCTCTCTCTCTCTCTCTCTCTCTCTCTCTCTCTCTCTCTCTTCGTATTCGCAATGAAAGAAAACAAAAACCAATGAGTGCGGTTTCATCCCATTCTTCAGACCTATTTTTGTTTTGTCCCCCATCTGAAAATCTCGAACGTAACTTGAAATCTATGACCATTAAATTTTATGCATTTGCCTAACAGTCGAATTTCTAACGGTGGCACAAGAGAAGAAATAAAAATAGAGAAAAGCATGAACAACCCAGATTCTGATCCACCTTAACAGTCCATTTCGTATTCGATGCAAACAAGACTGAATGTTGTGTTTAAGAGCGACATGCTAGGAAAACAAATCCATAATGTAATCCCTCCCTCGCTGTTCCCAATACACTATAAATGGAAATGTCTAATGACATGGAGACATTTTTCGTGGATTTTCATACCCCGGATATTGCAACACATGATGGAAAGGCAACATGGAAAACCATTGATCGTATACCATGGTCCATATTTTCGGTTTGTTTGTTAATTCATTTGAGCTTGACAACTAAATGTCGAGTTGAGATGAATAGCTCACATAGCGCTGCTAGTTATCCCTGCACTTTGACTGCACAAGTTTTTGGCGACGCATATGAATGGGAGGTTGGGGGGGGGGGGGGTATGGGGAGAAGGGTGTATGTGCGAAAATAGATGTCTGGGATTAGTTGTAGGGGTTAATCAGTGGGTTGAGGGAGAGGGAGCAAGTGATGTGATGGAGAGATTGTCTCTAAATGTATAAAAGAATGCATCTCCCGTATGCTAAACTCGTTTCCCTTCCTTTTTCATCTTGTGACTTCAATTGCAGTTTGAATATTGATACGGCAAGTGCAAGCACTTTCATTCTGATAAGCATCATAATTGTGCATTGACTGAAGTGTGTTCAGCTCGTATTACGAGTTATAGGGGGAACACTTTTTTTTTTTTTTTTTTTTTTTTTTTGGCGAAGAATCCATAATCTGTGGCTGGGCTACAGACTCCAGCAGTGTTGGCGATGTCAGAGCCTCTGTCTGACAAGTGTAAAAGATGAGAAGACGATTTTTTTTTAATACGAAGGTTTCCTTATCCATCAATATGAACCCCGCCCACGGCAAGCGTCTGTTTGTACGTTGGATAGTAAAAGACAGGACCCATCAATCCATAGCAGCGGAAGAGGGCAGAGTACACCAACACCGTTGTCTGTCCAGATCAATGCAGAGTAACTCCGTGCAGTCGCCCTCCGGACCTCGCCACTCTTGTTAGGAATTGCATTGCAGGGTTGTGCGTTGCTCATTCGTTAGTCAGAGAGGAAGGCAAAGATTGTTGGGGTGGGGGTGGGGGGATCAGATAAACAGACAGCCCATCGTGTTGTTAAACAGGTCCTGTGCTTCCCAAGCCTGCGCAAACTTGACCAGGACCGTCAATGAATGGCGATTAGTCAGTCCATTAGTGCAGTGCCGAAGGTCTGAAGATGTGATGTGAGGTCGCTACGGACGTTTCTGGTGCCATTGTACACATGGATAGGGAAGCCAGAATAAACAGCGCGGGGCGCCACGTAGATGCAAAACAACAACAACAACAATGATAATAATTATTATCATTATTTTATTATTATTGTTATTGTTATTACTAGTACTGTCATTACTACTATTATTATTGTTATTATTATTATTATTATTATTATGTAATGATAATTATTATACTAATACTACTACTAATAATAATAATGGTAAAGAAAGAAACTTGATCAGTGAGTTTATATTTGGAAAACACTAATCTGCATTGCAAGCGGCCATGCCCACCATTTTAGTCAAAGACATGGTCTCTAAGAGCATTTGCCTGCATTAAAGTTGATGAAAGTACATTACGTTAAGAGAATGTATCACGACTTCTTTACTCTTGTAAGTTCGATTGAAGCTGTAGAAAAACTGTAAAATGTTCAAAAGAGCAGCAAAGGAAAAAGACACAGGTCTTAAATCTTATGAGAACGCCAACATCATATCTTCCTTGGAATGGAATGTGAAATGTGATTTTTGTTGACAAGAATGTTGGCAGAGGGAGCAGAGAGGCGTGCAGGAGGGGGTGGGGAGGGAGAGAAAATGACTCTTCAGTCTCATGTTAGTCATAGCTTCATTTCTGCTTATCTTTTATCAATGTTCTATCCTCTTTGTTATTTTGTATGGACCTCATAATGCTTTTGTTCCGAGTCCTTTATTTTTACCCCTCCTCTTCTCTCTGTCTTTAATTCTCTTCAGTTCGTGCAAATCTATATAAGGAACGAAAATTGAAAGATGTACAAATATGAGCAGTCTGATTTAGATTAGTTATAACAAAAATGTTTCCGTGTATTTCGCTTTGGGGATCAACGCTTTCTGGTCTTTCCTTTTTTTTTAAAAAGTCAGCTGATCTTTAAGATCTAACAGTTCTTGGCCTCTCCCCGACAACTCATCTTGTAAGCTACAAGTGCCTGCCAGAGTTTGTCACTCACTTGTTGTGATAAAACTAACTCTAGATGTTCAGGATATTCGATTTTACTACCGGCCTCCAATATTCTTTTCATTTGTCTGTTACGCTCTTTTTTACGCGCCCGTGGCCTCAGACGTTTGTAAGTTTATCCCAGTAATTTCTGTTGAAATCTAAGACATGATGGAAGTTATATACAACACTCAGGCACAGACGTTTCACTAATTGTATTGAGGTTTAAGGTCCATGCCCACTGGTGATGACAGTGAGGCAAATGGAGATATTTATAGGGGCTTAAGGTCCATGCCTACTGATGACAGTACGGCAAATGGATATATTTATAGGGGCTTAAGGTCTATGCCCATTGATGACAGTACGGCAAATGGAGATAAACACCCCCAACGAATGGGAGGACAGCGTGGAAAGAGCGATGAGGCATTCCTTTAGCTGACATCACCACAACGCTAACATCAAAATATCAAATGCTGTGCTAAACACCAGCGGGATTAGAACCCGCAACACCTAACGACCAGTTCGGTGCCCTACCAAGGAGCCACCCAGACACCCGAGACCTGGATCATCTGATCGCTGGATTTGAAATGGGGTGTTTTATTACAGGATGTTTTCCGTGACCTCTTCTACTATGTCTAACGGAAAGCAGTTCATTAGTTCAGTGCAGACGTGAACTTCAACAAAGGTTAAGGGACAAATGAGGTAATCAGTTTATTCCCATCATTGTAGTTTTTCAATGTGTATTTTATTCAGAAAATCTTGAATGAGGCACAGACCAGTAAAAGGCTGGCGTTCCTGCTAGGCAAATTGGTGTCGTAAACAGCGTTCGTTTTGAACTATGGGCGTGTAATTACGTCATCATGGGAGCAAGAATCACCCAGCATGTTCGTTATTTACTATTCCCTGCTTTTCACATTTTTCTTGTCATACCGATCAAACCGAAGGTAGCTGTATTTGTTTCTGTTCGTCTTTGTGTTCTCTTTGAATATACTGGAGATTAAAAAAAAAAAAAAAATCTGTGCAAGTCTGAAATAAATGTTAATTTGGATTTTTTCATTTTCACAGGGTTTTTTTTTTTTTTTTTTTTTTTTTTTTTTTGGCATACATGTGTCAGGTACAGGGTACATGAGCAAACTTTGAGGTGGTGTTTAGGGATGCCTCGTTCTCTGTTCTGTGTGCTATCTGTGGGCCTTTCTTCAAGGCGAGGCGATTTGGTGCTTTTAGCAGCAGTCGTTTGGGGTTGTGGACGTGTAAATTATGTCATCCTGGGAGTAAGAGTTACCCTATTCGTTCGTCATGTTAAAGTTTACTTTTTATTTTCTTGCTTGTGTTGCACGATTCTAGTTTCGTATTTTCTCATTTTCATAGTAGTTTTGTGTTACATGTTTCACATGGATAATTGGATAGCAATCAACGTGATCACAGCCCTGTCATTTGCACGTGCGTCACGAGACAAAAAGGTTAGGAAATTAGGTAATCGCGTCAACATTCATGCTTGGGTCCTTATGTTTTGTTCATGTCTTAATTTCAGTTTGTGTTCACCCCTGCTTACCCACGACTTGTTACTTAAATGTCTCTCTCTCTCTCTCCTCTCTCTCTCTCTCTCTCTCTCTCTCTCTCTTATATATATATATATATAGGATCAATGTAGTTAAAACGCCTATACATACATACATACATACATATACATATACATATATATGTAAATACATACAAACCTATCTATCTATACAACTTCTCCTCTCTCTCTTTATCTCCCTATCTATATACATACAAACATATACATATACATGTGAATACATATCTATCTATCTACCTATCTATCTCTCTCTACCTACCTATCCCCCCCCCCCCCCCCCCCCCCCCCGCCACACACACACACGTGTGTATCTTTTTTGTTAGTATGCCTCTCTCTCTCTCTCTCTCTCTCTCTCTCTCTCTCTCTCTCTGTATGCGTGTGCGCGTGTGTGCGCGCGTGCGTGCATGCGTGTGTGTGCGCGTGCGCGCGCGCGCGCGCGCGCGTGTGTGTGTGTGTGTGTGTGTGTGTGTGTGGGTGTGTGTGTGTTCGCGCGTGAACGTGCATGTAAGCGCGCGTGCGCCCCCTTGTCTGTGTGTGTGTGGGTGTGGTGTGCGCGCACACACACACACACACACACACACACACACACACACACACACACAGAGGCGCGCGCGCGCGCGCGCGCGCCTGTCGAATAAAAGTTTTGATGCGTATCTAAGAGCGTGTGTGTTTTCTTGTGCGCGCGTGCGCGCATGACTTTGTGTGTGTGTGTGCGTGTGTGTGTGTGAGTGGGGGTGTAGGTCGGTGGGAGCGCGCGCGCGCGCGCGTGCGTGTGTGTGTGTGTGTGTGTGTGTGTGTGTGTGTGTGTGTGTGTGTGTGTGTGGTGTGTGTGTATGCATGTATGTACACACTTCTTCTCCAGCGTTAAAGCACACAACTCTTCCCGCACTAAATACAGACCTGATCCCCTGCGCTAACATAAAATCGAAGTCATCTGTCATGATGCTTATGACTCACACCTTCCCCGACGTCCTAGTCTGAGCCTCCAATGGTTTTGGACTGGAATCATCGTCTGTTCCTTTGACAAGTAGCTTCATTATTGTAGACGACGAAGACAGACAAAAATCAAACTTGACAGTATCACGTTTCTCTCCACACCTCCGTCCCCCTTCCCGCCCCCGCACACTCCCCTCTCCCCGCCCCGCCACCGCCACCCCTCCCCCACCAAGTTTGTACGGCAAAATGTAGTGTCTCCTCTCTTCTTGGGTCATTTTCATCGAAAGAAATGATCTGTCATACACGCCTGATGGATAAAATCGAATTCTAACCGGCCGTCGTGGTGCATTGGTTGATGATGCAGATCTGCGTATTTGGAGGATGTGGGTTCGATTCTTATCAGAGGCTTTTTTTTGTGGGATTTTTCGGTCCCGACCTGATCCTCCCCGGTATGCCATGCGCTGAGATGGGCTTACTGCATCCAACCAGTCCCCGGTATAGCTGAGATGGCTTACTGCATCCAACCAGTTCCCGGTATGTCATGGGCTGAGATGGCTTACTGCATCCAACCAGTCCCCGGTATGTCATGGGCTGAGATGGCTTACTGCATCCAACCAGTCCCCAGTATGGCTGAGATGGCTTACTGCATCCAACCAGTCCCCGGTATGTCATGGGCTGAGATGGCTTACTGCATCCAACCAGTCCCCGGTATGGCTGAGATGGCTTACTGCATCCAACCAGTCCCCGGTATGGCTGAGATGGCTTACTGCATCCAACCAGTCCCCGGTATGGCTGAGATGGCTTACTGCATCCAACCAGTCCCCGGTATGGCTGAGATGGCTTACTGCATCCAACCAGTCCCCGGTATGGCTGAGATGGCTTACTGCATCCAACCAGTCCCCGGTATGTCATGGGCTGAGATGGCTTACTGCATCCAACCAGTCCCCGGTATGGCTGAGATGGCTTACTGCATCCAACCAGTCCCCGGTATGTCATGGGCTGAGATGGCTTACTGCATCCAACCAGTCCCCGGTATGTCATGGGCTGAGATGGCTTACTGCATCCAACCAGTCCCCGGTATAGCTGAGATGGCTTACTGCATCCAACCAGTCCCCGGGATGTCATGGGCTGAGATGGCTTACTGCATCCAACCAGTCCCCGGTATGTCATGGGCTGAGATGGCTTACTGCATCCAACCAGTCCCCAGTATGGCTGAGATGGCTTACTGCATCCAACCAGTCCCCGGTATGTCATGGGCTGAGATGGCTTACTGCATCCAACCAGTCCCCGGTATGGCTGAGATGGCTTACTGCATCCAACCAGTCCCCGGTATGGCTGAGATGGCTTACTGCATCCAACCAGTCCCCGGTATGGCTGAGATGGCTTACTGCATCCAACCAGTCCCCGGTATGGCTGAGATGGCTTACTGCATCCAACCAGTCCCCGGTATGGCTGAGATGGCTTACTGCATCCAACCAGTCCCCGGTATGGCTGAGATGGCTTACTGCATCCAACCAGTCCCCGGTATAGCTGAGATGGCTTACTGCATCCAACCAGTCCCCGGTATGTCATGGGCTGAGATGGCTTACTGCATCCAACCAGTCCCCGGTATGTCATGGGCTGAGATGGCTTACTGCATCCAACCAGTCCCCGGTATGTCATGGGCTGAGATGGCTTACTGCATCCAACCAGTCCCCGGAATGTCATGGGCTGAGATGGCTTACTGCATCCAACCAGTCCCCGGTATGGCTGAGATGGCTTACTGCATCCAACCAGTCCCCGGTATGGCTGAGATGGGCGTACTGCATCCAACCAGTCCCCGGTATGGCTGAGATGGCTTACTGCATCCAACCAGTCCCCGGTATGGCTGAGATGGGCGTACTGCATCCAGCCAGTCCAGATTCATCTACTGATCGGACACGTCTCTGAGAGTGTTGCTCAAAGCTAATAACAAATATGGCTGATATTTGTATCTCTCGGGCCTGGTTAACCCCGGGAAACATTCAAGTGCAGAGTACAGCCTTGTCGCCTTGCAAGAAACATTCAAGTGCAGAGTACAGCATTGTCGCCTTGCAAGAAACATTCAAGTGCAGAGTACAGCCTTGTCGCCTTGCAAGAAACATTCAAGTGCAGAGTACAGCCTTGTCGCCTTGCAAGAAACATTCAAGTGCAGAGTACAGCCTTGTCGCCTTGCACGAAACATTCAAGGGCAGAGTACAGCCTTGTCGCCTTGCAAGAAACATTCAAGTGCAGAGTACAGCCTTGTCGCGGTCACTGACCGTCACCTTCATCATCCCCATTTCCGTTGATCATAAATTAAAAACAATAATATTCAGGGTCCTTCATGCCCTGCTCTCTCAGCTCTTGTGACAGGACCGATTCCCTCTTCAAGTCCATTCCCATGGTGAGTTGATTTGAGTCGTTGGCATCGGCCAGTTGATGAGAACTATCGGTGGAGGGACGTGACGGCGCCCTGCAGACAGGTTCGCTCTCTCACGCTGGTTCGCAAGTAATTAATGTTGTCACCTGTAGATGGGCTTAGTAGATGGGGTCCTGCGTATGTTGGATCAGAACAGGCTGAACACCACGCTAGTAACTCGGCAATAGTACAGTGTGTCTCCAATGAATGCCTCATGGAAACTTATACACTTGCTATCTGTGGTTTGCCACTGTTAAAAGTTAAAACACAAATCTGAGTGTGAATGTACATACAGAAACCGAAATAAAACGGCAAAATCCCACCAGAGCCACGAAGGATCAGACAGCAAAAAATTAGATCGAAACTATGTACGATTCGACACAATGTGCTGCTTAGAAAGACTAGCGGAAGATTATCCTATCAATGCTTAGTCCGCTTTTTCTTTACTCCTACAGTCCAGCTGACCACCTGGGGCTACCCAGGGCTGTAAACACTCATGGATGACAGGTTACATCTTGGAATGGTGACATACAACAGGGATGAATATGATCAACAAACGACAAAAACAATAAATGACATGATAGCTGAAAAACTGTCTTCCTTACAACTTACACAAGATTAGGCTGTACTGAGACCATAAAGCATTTTTCTTTATTTTTAACTCCGAGATGAAAAAAGTATAAAAGATTACAAACAGAAATTTGACATGCGATGAAAAATACATGAAAATCTACATTGGGAAATAGACATTATCTAGATGCCGGACTGCAACGAAACAAAGTTGGAATGTATGAATCTTGACCAGAAATCAAAGCGTTAAAGTTTCCAAAACAGAGAAAGTAAAGGAATCCACAAAGGGAGACAACAATAAAGATAACGCGCGCGCACACACACACACACACACACACACACACACACACACACACACACACATACTTGCGCGCACACACACACACAAACACACACACACACACACACACACACACACACACACACACACATACTTACGCACACACACACACACACACACACACATACACACACACACACACACACACACACACACACACACACACACACACACACACACACACACAACGCACATACACACAACACACTAACACACACACACACACACACACACACACACACACACACACACACATACACAACGCACACACACACACACACACACACACACACACACACACACACACACACACACACACACACACTTGCACACACACACACACACAAACGCGCGCGCGCGCGCGCGCACACACACACACACACACGCACACACACACATACATACACATACACACACCCATACACACCCAAACACACACATGCACACACGCACACACACACACACACACACACACACACACACACACACACACACACACGTAAACAAAGAAAGCGGCAGAAAAGAGCACATTACTAGCAGAACTTCCAGAAAGGTGTCAAACTACACGGACTGAAACTAAGAGCCCCTAGCATCCCCGCGGGGCTGATAATGCCTGGCAAAGTCCTGAACAGGGTCCTACTGCATAAAGCATGAGCAAAGCTGTTGACTCCACGCTCCAAGACCAACAGGCAGGTTTGGACAGAAACCAATCCTGTGCTGTGCAGGTCGCCACGCTACGCGTCATCATGTAGTCACTGGAATAGATCATCCTTCTACATTAACTTCACGGTCCAGTGGACAGCTTGGACAGTGAAGGGTGGTGCTGAGGCAGCGGGGAGTATAGGAGAAACTTGTCTCCCTGAAGCACGACAGTAGAAAGAAACTCGTGGAGAGCGTGGCAGCAGAGAGTCCTCAGAAGAGAAGCCCCCTTCAAGCAAGTGTTTCGGCCCTTATCTCCTGACACTCTAGGGGGGTTGGGCCACACCCGGTTCATGACTCCGGATGTCCCTCTGCTGCCCCTTTTTTTCCCATCTTGGGACGAGCCATGGCTGGGATTCGAACCCATGACCCTCTGGACATGCTCATTTTCCACTTCATGACTCGCGCTTTAACCACTGAGCCACAGGGACACCTGATATTTGTAGGGAAATTAAGCCTTATGAAGTTCACTTTTGTTCCTCCTTGACCAGATCCAGCTTGAACACCTCTCTGCCGCTTCTGCCATTGCTTTCAGGGCTCTGGTTTTTTCCTTCCCTGCAACTGAGAGCTGTTTCATGAGGCTGTATGCAGACGTTCCTACAAACCCCCTAGCTCCAATTTCTGCAGTGAGGACTTTGACCTGATAGCCTTCTCTCCTCAGGCTGTTTGCCAGATCAGCATACTTTTCAGTCTTGTAGATTTGAGCTGCCTCCATTCTGTTCTCATATGGCACCGTGAGCTCGATCATGATCAGCTGCTTGGTTGACTTAGAGTGGACTACTATGTCTGGTCTCATGCCACTCTTGCTGATGATCTCTGGGTGACTCTTCCATTCTGGGAGGTCTGCAGTGCACTCCCAGTCATCTGCCCCGTCCAGCAGACTCTGCCTGCATGTTTCGAGTGGCACTGTTGTTCTTGGCCATGATTTGCTGCCTCCTGCCGTGAAGAATGTTGCGGTGCTTTTGGAGTCCTGATTTTCCCTTTTGTGGTGTTGGTACTAGCCCAGACTACTTGTACAATTTCTTTGAGCACTTGGTTGTGCCTCCATGTGTACCTTCCTTGAGCCAGGGCTACTTTACATGAGCTTAGGACATGCTCCACTGTTTGTTTTTCATGGCAGAGGGGGCATGCAGGATCGTCTGTTTTCCCCCACTTCACCAGGTTTGCATTTGAGGGCAGAAGGTCATATGCAGATCTGAGAATGAAGCTGATCCTGAGAGGGGCCATGTGCCAAATGTCATTCCAAGTGAGACTTCTTTGGAGTGCATTCTCCCACGTTGTCCATTGCCCTTGCTGGCTCTGCTGGACTGCTTTTTGGAGTCTTTTTTGGTCTTCTTCTTTTCTCATCTCCTGAATCATCATGTCTCTTTTGGCTTTTCCTTTGGCCTTTGACCACCATTCAGTTTTGGTCACCCCAGTCCCTGTCTGTTGGTCTGTGTGTGTCCTGTTATTTCTCTGATCTTGAGACTTTCTTTTGCAGAATCCATCGCCTCTTGAACTTTCCATTTTCTGCCTGTCTTCAGCTGGGGCTTAATTGCTTCTACCACCTTGTCTCCTGAGTCCTCCAGCATGCTTTGAAGTCTGATCTTCCCTGCTTTGTATTC
This sequence comes from Conus canariensis, assembly GCA_033310375.1. Lineage (NCBI taxonomy): Eukaryota > Metazoa > Mollusca > Gastropoda > Neogastropoda > Conidae > Conus > Conus canariensis. The sequence goes on from CM065717.1 coordinate 1,933,246, forward strand.
CTCCAGGATGGATTTCAGGGGTAGTGTCAGCTTTGCTTGGCGACAGTACAGCGCTATGTCAGTCAGACAGGGTGGGACACCAAGCCATTTCCTTGTGAACTTGTTGATTTTGGCTTCCATTGCCTCCACTATGCTGGTGCAGATGTCGTATATCATCAGAGGCCATAGCAGCTTTGGTATCAGCATGAACTGCAGACACCAGACCTTGTATTTGCCAGGGAGCCCACACTGGTCAATGGTCTCCAAGCCTTCCTCCGCCATCTGCTTGGTTTCTTTTGCTCTTTGTGTGTCTTTCAGCGTATCATCATACCATCTTCCAAGGCTCTTGACTGGTTCTTCTGTGACTGTTGGAATGGCCTGGTTGGCAACACTGAAGACCACAGATCCGGCCACTTTTCCTTTCCTCAGTGAGAGACTCCGTGATTTCTTTGGCTTGAACTTCATTCTGGATGAGGCAACTATGTCGTCCAGCCTCTCCAGCACATGACGTGTCTCGTCTTCTCTGGATGAAATCACTGTAGTGTCATCCATGAAGGCCTTGAGAGGAGGCATCTTGTATCCATCGCCAAGGTCTGTTTGTCTCGCGTTGTTTGTTGCTGCTTTCAAGATGAGTTCCATTGCCAGCACGAACAGTATTGGGGAAATTGCACAGCCCATTGCAATACCCACTTCCAAGTTGATCCAGTCTGTTGTGTACTCCTTGGTAGAGAACCGCATTGAGAAGCCATTGAAGTACTTCTTGAGCATGTCGCGGATGTTCTTTGGCACATGGTACATCTCAAGAGCCAACTGTATCATCTCATGGGCACAGATCCATATGCGTTTGCCAGATCAAGCCACACTACGTCCAGGTCTCTCTTTTCTGTTTTTGCTTTTTGGATTGCGTCCCAGATCATTGTGGCGTGTTCTACACAGCCCGCCACGCCTGGGATGCCACCTTTCTGGACTGACACATCCAAGTACTTGTTTTCCATCAGGTACTTGGTCAGCCTTGCTGCCATGACAGAGAAGAAGATTTTCCCTTCGACGTTCAGTAGTGATATTGGCCTGAACTGGCTAATGTCACTTGAGTTTTGCTCTTTGGGGATGTACACACCATCTGCCGTCATCCACTGGCCGCTGATCTTCTGGTTTCTCCAAGCCGATCGCAGCAGCCTGTGGAGCCACTCCAGCACCTTGGGACATTTCTTGTAAAGCTGGTAAGGTATTCCGTTTGGCCCTGGTGATGATTTGGCTCTGGCTTTGTCGACCACCTTCTTGATTTCCGCCAACGTTGGAGGCTTGCCATTGAACTGTTCCTCAGGGTTGGTTGGCCACACCAGACCTTGAATGTCGAGTGGTGCTTTGCTCTGTGGGTCAGAGTATGTTTTCCTCAGATGCTGCTCAAGAACTCCTTTGTCCACACTTAGGGTCCCAGATTTTGGCTGCTCAAACAGTGTTCTGGCAAACTGGAAGGGGTCTCTGAAGAAGCGCTCTTGTGTCTTCTTCTTTTTGCTCTTCCTCTTCCTCGCAGATTCCGCTTTGCTGAGGGCACTGTGTTTTTCTTTCAGGTCTTTCCACAGTTTTTCCAAGCCTTGTTTTTCAGCTGGCAGTGCGGTCTTCATTTGCATCTTGAGGTTTTTCTTTTGGACCCTGATCTTGTCCATCTTTTCTTGGCGTCTGGATTTCTTTGGAGGTGTTTTCTCTTTGGGTAGTTTTGCTCCATAGGCGTCTCTACATGTGGCATACACAATGTCCCCATATGTGGCTAGTTTGTGTTCCAGGGTGCTTTTCCCTATCAGTGCATCGAGTCTTTGGACGATTTTTGCATCCAGTTTCTCCCAATCTTCAGTTTCGTTTGCTCGTGGCAGGTTGAGTTTCAGGCGCCTGGCATCGAGGGCCTGTGCAAATTCCTCATCCGAACCAACAGCGTGGATGTCCTTGGCACTGTGGTTTAAATCCTGGCCTTGGTCTTCCGACGTCTTATCTGCTGATGCAGTGCGCTGCTGCTCATTCAGATGAGTCTTCACACATCCCATCTTTGTTCTGTGGATCTTCATGCCACGGGTGGTAGCGAAACGCTTTCCACAGACACATGGATATTCCATTTGGTCCATGTTCATAGTCCGTTTGGGATTTGCAGTCATGATTGGTTGAGCACCGATGGATTCATCATTCTCTCCCCCTTTCGGTGAATCCTGGGAGCATCTTTTCCTTTTATTTTTAGTAGCCACATGTTTAAGGCAAAGTGGGGAGCCAGCCCACAGAGCCCTTGGTTCTGGTCTTTCCCAGTGTCCTCCGGTCTTTCCCGGACGTCCTCCGGCCTATTCCCGGAAGTCAATGGTTTACCCATGCATCAGTAGAAAGAAACTCGTGGAGAGCGTGGCAGCAGAGAGTCCTCAGAAGAGAAGCCCCCTTCAAGCAAGTGTTTCGGCCCTTATCTCCTGACACTCTAGGGGGGTTGGGCCACACCCGGTTCATGACTCCGGATGTCCCTCTGCTGCCCCTTTTTTTCCCATCTTGGGACGAGCCATGGCTGGGATTCGAACCCATGACCCTCTGGACATGCTCATTTTCCACTTCATGACTCGCGCTTTAACCACTGAGCCACAGGGACACCTGATATTTGTAGGGAAATTAAGCCTTATGAAGTTCACTTTTGTTCCTCCTTGACCAGATCCAGCTTGAACACCTCTCTGCCGCTTCTGCCATTGCTTTCAGGGCTCTGGTTTTTTCCTTCCCTGCAACTGAGAGCTGTTTCATGAGGCTGTATGCAGACGTTCCTACAAACCCCCTAGCTCCAATTTCTGCAGTGAGGACTTTGACCTGATAGCCTTCTCTCCTCAGGCTGTTTGCCAGATCAGCATACTTTTCAGTCTTGTAGATTTGAGCTGCCTCCATTCTGTTCTCATATGGCACCGTGAGCTCGATCATGATCAGCTGCTTGGTTGACTTAGAGTGGACTACTATGTCTGGTCTCATGCCACTCTTGCTGATGATCTCTGGGTGACTCTTCCATTCTGGGAGGTCTGCAGTGCACTCCCAGTCATCTGCCCCGTCCAGCAGACTCTGCCAGACATGTCTTGCAGGGTCGCTCCTGCTTCTGCTTCCTGCTTTACCTAAGGACTGGACTATGAAGACCACCGCTACGAGCTGGAACCATGGAAGACTCACTGGACATTCTGGACTCGGTTTGAAGGTCTCGATTTCCCTGACAATCTGGCGTTTCTCTCGCACAGTTGCAACGAGACCACCCGCCTGACAACAATATAAGTGGACAGCAAGGCATAGGATCAACAAAGAAAAAAAGAGCGCTTCTGCCAACATTCCAGCCACAATTGCTAGTACTCGATGAAGGACGTCAAGTCCTTTATGGATCCGGACATTTTCATTCTTGGAGGAGCAAGAATGTGCGTGTGGATAGTGGGGCGGAGAGGTGGGGCGGAGGGGTGGAGGCCGGGACGTCAATGCGAGAATAGGCAAGGAACAAACGGCCTTTGTCATGCTGACAAGAAAAAACCATCTGGGCCTCTTGGGAAATCAGAACAACCACGAAACTGCGCTTCTTCAATTCAAAGGTCAAATCGTCCATGATGTACGGCATGGGGGTAGAGGAAGACGAAAGCGACTGATAATGCACAAGATACATTCATTGATAGCCTTCTGAGGTGCGTTTTCAACATGCGGTGGCAAGACATAGTGACACCATGTCAGCAAAAATAAAGCTGCGGCAAAAGGCTGGATAGGAGTCATGTATCGCACAGGTCCTGAGAGGGACGTGCAGCTGGATAGGAAACACCCTTAGGAACCCAGCTCCAACACACACACGCACACAAACACACACACACACACACACACACACACACACACACACACACACACACACACACACACACACACGTCAGGCTCTGGCCTGGAACCCAGAGGGAAGAATAAAGAGGGTACGACCCGGAAACAGCTGAAGAAGAGACACTGTTCCACAGAGAGAGATAGAACAGTCCAGAAACCCTACCAGTTGACAGCGAGAGAGAGCACGACAGAGAAAGAGAGAGAGGGATACAGACAGACAGACGGACAAACAAACAGAGAGACAGAGACAGACAGACAGAGGCAGAGACAGAGACACAGAGAGAGAGATGCACAGGTAGAATGAGACGGCTGTTTTACTGGTCTTTTCAGTGCTGAGAGGAAATTCAACCCACAACAGGTTTTCAATGAGGCTTCTAGGTCCCGACAATAAACATCGAAGCTGCTCTCCACAGTACCACTCCGCTGC
>CM065717.1:1947500-1980000 GCA_033310375.1 Conus canariensis
GAGAGAGAGAGAGAGAGAGAGAGAGAGAGAGAGAGAGAGATCTTTCCCTCCCTTCCCCTGCTATCTCCCTCTCATATTGCTCAATGGAATATGAAAAAAAAATAATCTTTCCCTCCCACTCCCGCTCCATTCTCCCCATTCTTCGCCTGTCCCCTGGCATCCTACTTAGTTAGCCTTGCTGGTTCGCACCCCTCACATTTCTACATATTTTCTCTGCTGCAGTGGCATCCTACTTAGTTAGCCTCGCTGGTTCGCACCCCTCACATTTCTACATTATATATCTCTGCTGCAGTGGCATCCTACTTAGTTAGCCTTGCTGGTTCGCACCCCTCACATTTCTACATTATATTCTCTGCTGCAGTGGCATCCTACTTAGTTAGCCTTGCTGGTTCGCACCCCTCACATTTCTACATTATATTCTCTGCTGCAGTGGCATCCTACTTAGTTAGCCTTGCTGGTTCGCACCCCTCACATTTCTACATTATATTCTCTGCTGCAGTGGCATCCTACTTAGTTAGCCTTGCTGGTTCGCACCCCTCACATTTCTACATTATATTCTCTGCTGCAGTGGTATCCTACTTAGTTAGCCTCGCTGGTTCGCACCCCTCACATTTCTACATTATATTCTCTGCTGCAGTTTATCCTTTCATTCACCGCTTTCATGCCCGTCATGGTTTGAACATTTTAGTATACCAACCGTCGTGGCGTTATGGTTAGTGTTGATTCCCGGCTGAATGATCGTGGGTTCGAATCCCATCTGAGTCGTGAATATTCATGTGATTTTTCGGCACATGACTGGCTGTTACCTAGAGCTGAGATTGCTATGGGCTCAGATGGAAAGACTGGAACTACGCAGTCGAGTTTCATTTGCTTTACGTCTGTCAGAATGTTGCTCAAATTTCCTTACCAGCACTGCAGGCGTCTGTACCGCTCGGGCCTGGTTGACGCCGGGCTACACTATATATGTGTGTCAAGAGTAAACACTGTCATGCACTCTCAGACCGGCAGGGAACTCAGTAGCACCATCTTCATCATCGTCATCCTCATCTATCAGAACAAAGGAAAAAATCTCAAATTTTGTGGCGCTTCATGCGATGCTCTCATGGTGACCTCAATGTCGATTTTCTCTCCACGTCTTTGTCCTCGGTGAATTTGTGTCGAGGTCCTTCCGGAGGATACGCTCACTCACTCCGGCTCCGTGACTAAGTAACTATTGTTGTCGGTATGGGTTTTGGTGAGTGGTGTGATACTGACTCTTCCTATGGACTACCGGTGCCAAGGCTGCGCCTATTTTGGGATATGAATGTGAATGGGAAGCAGAAATAAGCGACACAGGAAGTGATGCATATGGTGAGACAGAAACACACACACACACACACACACACACACACAACACACACACACACACACACACACACACACACACACCATTTAGCACCTAGGTAATATCCATTTTGTACATTCATACCTGTCTCTTTTATCGTTAAAATCCACAAGACACCTATTACTGATCCATAAATGACACCAGTACAGATTTCAGAATGTTGTTCACGTGCTTTGTGGACTTCTGAGATGATGCCGTTTTCCCCTTTGTCTTCCTTTGACCTTTTGTCTGAAAGCCATGAAGCCGGGTTTCATTCCTGAATGCCCGCCTTTGTGGGTATTACATTTGGCCAATAGTGCTTCGAAATCAAATGCACTGTAATGTTGCCTTTGGATGTGATCAATATCAATGCACATTTTCAGCGTTTCTACAGCTGAAGTATAGAATGTGTCCTGTTCAGATCAAAAAAGATCTGAATGTTCACATCTCCCCTCTTCCCTTCTCTCCCCCCACCCCCCCCCCCACCCCCACCCCCACACTTCCTCCCACCTTCCCACACCAGCCCTCCTTCCAGAGGGCTATAGTTTTATTTTCAACACAGTCTACAACTACTGGTATTCATCAGTCCCATTTCTTCAACGTAATATTTGTGGCTTGAACGTTAATTGAAACCATGTGGAATTTACTTCGTGTATTCTATGTATTATCTCATAATAATCTTTTCTGTCAGCCACTGTTTCTGAGACTCTTCTAATTCACAGCGAATTTTGGGACTTTTTCATATTTATTCAGGACAGAGTAAACTATAATGAATCAATTACATGCCCATGACTCGGTCAATACAGACTGATGTACACATTCATCTGACACATACAGCAGACACGACGCGCGAAAGCGCGAAAGCGCGCGCACACACACGCACACGCACGCGCGCGCGCACACACACACACACACACACACACACACACACACACACACACACACACACACACACACACACACACGCACACAAAGAAACTTTCCGTGCTTGTTCAATCTGCGTTGTGTTTTTGCATGTGTGCTCGGTAACTGGGTAATGCAAGCAGCATAGATTTAGGACTATGGACACGTGATTGCAACATCATGGCAGCAAAGGCTACCTTCCTTGTTTATTGTTCACTGCTGACGGTGCCGCACTCCAGATCAGATCTAATTCCTATCAGTTGATTGTATAACTGCTGACTGACAGGAGTTTATCAATTAAATGTCAACATGCCTTGCACTGCTCCGTCCAGGGAAAGACAGACACAGCCAATCTGGTCTTGAGAGAGAAAGACAGACAGACAGACAGACAGACAGAGACAGACAGACAGACAGAGTGAAAGAGAAGAGAGAGAGAGAGAGAGAGAGAGAGAGAGAGAGAGAGAGAGAGAGAGGAGAGAGAGAGAAAGACAGACAGACATATCCATTCGGCATTCATCCCACCATCCCAGTTTATATATTCGTGTATGTGAGAAGAGACAGACAGACAGACAGTCAGACAGACAGACGAACAGACAGACAGACGGACAGACAGACAAACAAACAGACAGGGACGAATAGAGACAGAGAAAGTGACAGAGACACACACACACAGACAGAGATGGACAGAGAGAGAAGAGAGAGAGAGCAATGAGATACACAGACTAACTGATTGACTGACAGACAGGCAAGAAGGCAGAGAGAGAGAGAGAGAGAGAGAGAGAGAGAGAGAGAGAGAGAGAGAGAGAGAGGAGAGAGAGAGAGAGAGAGAGAGAGGGTAAGAGCTGGGAAAAACCAGACAGACACGTTCAGACAAACATACAGACCAAACAAGCAAACGAATGAGTTTCAAGTGGGGAAAGGAGAAATAAACTCCAAGCTGGCCTTTCTTTTCTATCCAGCCCTCGATAACAAGAAGGAAAAGAAACTGCACCAAACTAGTGACACATTTTTTACACCGACATTAAAAGATATAAATAAATAAAAAGCGCAGTGCAAATGATCAGTACAAAACAAAAAACAAAAACAAAAAAAAAAACGATTACGCGCACAAACCAGATTTCAAATTAGCACACGATCAGAAAAAGGTCAATACACTGGGGGGGGGGGAGAGAGAGAGAGAGAGAGAGAGAGAGAGAGAGAGAGAGAGAGAGAGAGAGAGAGAGAGAGAGAGAGAGAGAGAGAGCATTCAATTAAATGTCTCTTTCGACTTTCAGCGTTTTATAGCATTCTCAACATAAAATGGTGACCTTTGAAGACATGAAATGTCTTGTACGAGACGGATCAAAAACAGAATTACAAAGACAGACAGGCAGACAGACAGACGAACGGACAGACAGACAGACAGACAGGCATACAGATAAAGGGATAACGAAAAGGAGACAGGAGAGGTTGTATTTAAAACTGACCCGGATGACAAGAGCAGAGGGATGAGAAAGGACTCCCAATAGCTGTTGTAAACACACATCACATGATGTTTTGAAGCAAAGTTAATCTTCACAGGTAGAGAAAGGACTCACAGTGGCTGTTGTAAACACACATCACATGATTTTTTGAAGCAAAGTTAATCTTTACAGGTAGAGAAAGGACTCCCAATGGCTGTTGTAAACACACATAACATGATGTTTTGAAGCAAAATTAATCTTCACAGGTAGAGAAATGACTCCCAGTGGCTGTTGTACACACACATCACGTGATGTTTTGAAGCAAAGTTAATCTTCACAGGTAGAGAAAGGACTCCCAGTGGCTGTTGTAAATACACATCACACGATTTTTGAAGCAACGTTAATCTTCACAGGTAGGCTACTCCCAGTCAGAGGCAGTGCAGGGTAAGCATTTCACGTGGTCCTTCTCTTTAGGCTGGTCTGAAAGACAGAAGACAGGTATTGAAATCATATCATTCTTTTTTACTCTTCTTTGTTTTAAATCTTTATGATAAAGGTTATCCTTTTTTCCTTCCAACCTCAGACACACCCATCTCACGTCACGATAAAAAAAAAAGTTTTACAAATGCAACAAAAATAAAAATGAAATTAAAAAAAAGAATATTGATATACATCAAATTAAATTACAGCAAGTTATATCATAATTTTTTAAAAGTGCATTTCAAAATATTAAGCGTTGAGAACACACACACACACACACACACACACACACACACACACACACACACACACACACACACACACACACACACACACACACACACACACACACACACACAAAGCGGCACAAGCGGGAATACAGCCCTCGGGCGCAACATAGCAAGTATGGGATGATGTACAAACACATAAGCTGGTATAGCACAACATAAACCGGCCTTAATGTAAACTATCACTTGCTTTTAACTGCGGAATTCTTCACAGGTCATAACTGCGTATCAGTGGGTATGCCGGTGGCTCTTTCAGTATAAGTTATGTCCCCTGACGTTTTCTGAAATGTCTGTGTAAGTAATTCCTTTTCATCGCTCTCTTTGACGCTGCCTTTTCTATGTTTCTATACCGCTGTCCACTTTGGTTCTGTCGGAAAGTGTTTACATATTTCTTCTCTTGCTACAATTTACAACGCCCCGTCTTTGTCTTCAAATTGCAATCTAGCCCCAAAGTCACGAAAATGTACACAATCTCCACAGCGGACACGATCGGTCTGCTCTGCAATGTCTGTTTTGCCCATGTGGCTTTCAAAAAGTCTTTTTGAGATGCCCTTATAATTTATTGTTTTTGAGCGTTTTTGAGCGTTATTGCTTTAAAAAATCTGGGGATGATAATTTCAGCGGAACGACAGGCGCTCTCAGCACGGTCTAATCTTATCCTCTTTAATGATGTCAAGGGATAAGTTATCATGCCACAAATTGTTGTAAATGTTAAACAGTTCTGTCTGGTATGTTGCAGGTTTTATTCAAAGATTTCGGCAGCATAGAATTCCTTATTTGTGAGATGACAGCGTTGAATTCCGTTTCGCTTCGCATCCATACCCACTGCACCCTCACTGTTGGCTGGCCATAATAATAAACGTGACACTGAAACTGAACATCATGAGCAGTCACCATCGAGCCAGGTGTTTGTTTTATAGGTAGACCAATTATTTCCAAACAAAAGATTAAATGAAAGTCAGTCAGACAGAAGGGGCAGAGGTCAGGGTATAAAATAAGGATTGTTGTCAATGTATGGACGAGCAACCCAGTTCCGAGTTCGTCGGAATGCTAGTGTGCAAGCACGTATTGACTTGATATTGTGAAGCGTTTTTACTTTGGGGTGTCGGAAATCGCTGTTGGTCTGTCCCTTTATCAGCATTATTGTAAATAAAGTTTTTGGTTAACAGAGTTTACAGTGTGAAATAGTATAATCATCATACGCAAACCGTACAACTTAGCCCGTCTGTGTGTACTGTGTCCAGTTCGCTTCGAGTCACTTTTCGATTGCACTTCACCCGTGGAAAGAAAATCAAAGGTCGCGCGGAACAACAAACAAATAAGTGAATAGCCGAGTCAGTCAAATTACAAAATAACTTACCCAAGGTTAGAAACACCCGCTAACAGCAATCGCACCAACATCGGTTCGCTCCATCGAGCTGCCGCACACACTTTGTCGTCTGCTAGGAAAAGTCGACGTTTTACATAGTTATTTCCCTTGCGTTACTTCAGTTTCGCTGAAAGAATATGCTTACAAGTGCGACAATCGGCTTTCTGTTCAGTTTAATTATGTCACAACCGTCGTCACACAGAGAGAAGTCATTCCTGCCTTGGGGAAGCAGATTTCTACATAACATATTGTAAAATCCATAACATTATGACTTACATTTTGCTATCTGTAATGCAAGTAAAATTAAGTGTGCCGTTTTGTTTATTGCAGTCACTAATTTCTTTTTAATCGAAAAATAAAATCGGAACTGAAAGTGCAAAAATCAAACATTAAAGACAAAGATTTTCTAAACAACAATTAAGAAAACCTCTTTAAAAAATTTTTCATGAGCAAATTGCACATTGTGTCTGTTTAAGTGGTTAAACCGTTCCTACTTACACTTTTTTTTTAACCATGTTATGTATTGTCACAAGAGAGAAGGATGTCGGAAAGTGAGCCACAAACAAGTAGTGGACGACGAGAAGGAAAGAGAAAAAAAAAATAAACAAAACTACAGAGTACAAGAGATTGACAGGAATGAGGAAATTGCGCACAGAGAGAGGGGAGGGGGTCAGGTTAGTTCAGCAATCATTGACACTTTACAAGTTCTGCACCGAGTGCCGTCTTCACTCCACTCCCATCTCCTCACCCCCACTGGGATGCCGGAGGTCCTTCGGAATAAATAAATGATGTCACCGGTTTCCGGCAATTCTGTGCAAACAGTTTCCCTTTTTTTCTCATTCTCTTTGACTGTATCTGTTGTCGTCTGCTTTTTTTTTTAACGTCTGCGGCTTATACATCCGTTTTGTTTTTTTATGTGTTTCTTTTATTGTTGCTTTTGTTTTTTAAGGAAAGTTCTCACATTCCTTTCACCCTTTTGGAATTCCAGGCAAACTTGCATTATTATAAGCTTTGTGTGTGTTGTGCCTACGTGTGTGTGTGAGAGAGGGGGAGACAGAGACGGAAAGACAGAGAAAGTAGTTTCGTGTTTGTGTGTGTGTGTGTGGTTCCTCCTGAAATCTTGAGACGTTCCCCATTGCCGAGCCTGTACATCTCTTGAAGGCTCTGTCTGGATCCACTGCCGGTGCAGAGGAAGGCGTGTGTCTGCCAGACATGTTTGGTTCCACACTCCTTCTCCACAGCCACACATACCACACTGCGCTACACTGTGCTGCACCTCTTGGTAGGCTATACACTACACTGTACTGCACCTCTTGGTAGGCTATACACTACACTGTGCTGCACCTCTTGGTAGGCTATACACTACACTGCACTGCACCTCTTGGTACGCTATACACTACACTGTGCTGCACCTCTTGGTAGGCTATACACTACACTGCACTGCACTTCTTGGTAGGCTATACACTACACTGCACTGCACTTCTTGTAGGCTTACATAACTGCACCCTTGGTAGTAACACTACACTGCGCTGCACCCCTTGGTAGACTATACACTACACTACACTGCACTTCTTGGTAGGCTATACACTACACTGCACTGCACTTCTTGGTAGGCTATACACTACACTGCGCTGCACCCCTTGGTAGACTATACACTACACTGCACTGCACTTCTTGGTAGGCTATACACTACACTGCACTGCACTTCTTGGTAGGCTATACACTACACTGCACTGCACTTCTTGGTAGGCTATACACTACACTGCACTGCACCTCTTGGTAGGCTATACACTACACTGCACTGCACTTCTTGGTAGGCTATACACTACACTACACTGCACTTCTGGTAGGCTATACGCTACACTACACTGCACCTCTTGGTAGGTTATACGCTACACTGCGCTGCACCTCTTGGTAGGCTATACACTACACTACACTACACCTCTTGGTAGGCTATACACTACACTGCGTTGCACCTCTTGGTAGGCTATACACTACACTACACTGCACTGCACTTCTTGGTAGGCTATACACTACACTACACTACACCTCTTGGTAGGCTATACACTACACTACACTACACTACACTACACTACACTACACTACACTACACTACACTACACCTCTTGGTAGGCTATACGCTACACTGCGCTGCACCTCTTGGTAGGCTATACACTACACTACACTACACTACACACTACATTACCCCTCTTGGTAGGCTATACACTACACTGCACTGCACCTCTTGGTAGGCTATACACTACACTGTGCTGCACCTCTTGGTAGGCTATACACTACACTGCGCTGCACCTCTTGGTAGGCTATACACTACACTGCGCTGCACCTCTTGGTAGGCTATACACTACACTGCGCTACACCTCTTGGTAGGGTATACTTTTAGGCTGTAGTGCCAATATTCGGGTGAATACGACTGCAATGAGAATGAGAAAAGAGAGTACGTCTTGCAAGCGCTGGAGGTCAGAGGTTTGGTTGAAGTTCTGCCTCCATCTCTTTTTGATGAGGAGTCTTAGAAGGGGTCATTTAAATGCACAAACGACAGCATCTGCAGCGTTTGTTCCCGTGTCGGATTTTGGACAGCTGATTCGGAAGCATACAAGAATGAAGTTGCTAACTGTTCAAGCGACTGAAGCTACGACTGCTATATTGACAGAGATTGATCCCACACTACGACTGCTATACTGACAGAGATTGATCCCACACTACGACTGCTATACTGACAGAGATTGATCCCACACTTTAGACTGCAGGTGCAAAGTGTCAGTTTTCTGTTACGTCAGCCACATTCTCGACAATGTTCAGGGAAAAACATTTACATGCCGTTTACAGCGTAGCCGACGGTGAAGGCCGTCAACAAGGAAAATCAGACGAAAACTGGGCATCTCCTAAACGATTTTATACCACATGAATGTTCTGTCAGATTTTTAGGCCATGACCCATTCGAAAACGAACTTCCTGTAAGCAAAGCGTGTCAATTTGAGACACACGACAAACTAAATAAATCAATAAATCAGAGCCAAAATTTAAAAAAAAACCCACTTGCTGTATAAGAATTAATAGCACACAGAGAGGATTTTTTTGTGTTTCATAGATGTGCAAAGCCAGTGCATGACGAGCAAGAATGTTTTCTTTCGTCGTAACATCATGAATGAAACTCCAACCAAAGGAGCTTCATCCACTCATCCACCCGCCAAATCATCTCTGAATAATGTTCCCGCGAACTCAGTGAGGCACAGGTACTTTCTCACGGCACTTCACTGCTCACACTCAGTGAGGCACGGGTACTTTCTCACGGCACTTCACTGCTCACACTCAGTGAGGCACAGGTACTTTCTCACGGCACTTTACTGCTCACACTCAGTGAGGCACAGGCACTTTCTCACGGCACTTCACTGCTCACACTCAGTGAGGCACAGGCACTTTCTCACGGCACTTCACTGCTCACACTCAGTGAGGCACGGGTACTTTCTCACGGCACTTTACTGCTCACACTCAGTGAGGCACGGGTACTTTCTCACGGCACTTTACTGCTCACACACTCAGTGAGGCACAGGTACTTTCTCACGACACTTTACTGCTCACACTCAGTGAGGCACAGGTACTTTCTCACGGTACTTTACTGCTCACACTCAGTGAGGCACAGGTACTTTCTCACGGTACTTTACTGCTCACACTCAGTGAGGCACAGGTACTTTCTCACGGCACTTTACTGCTCACACTCAGTGAGGCACAGGTACTTTCTCAGGGCACTTTACTGCTCACACTCAGTGAGGCACAGGTGCTTTCTCACGGCACTTCACTGCTCACACTCAGTGAGGCACAGGTACTTTCTCACGGCACTTCACTGCTCACACTCAGTGAGGCACGGGTACTTTCTCACGGCACTTCACTGCTCACACTCAGTGAGGCACAGGTACTTTCTCACGGCACTTCACTGCTCACACTCAGTGAGGCACAGGTACTTTCTCAGGGCACTTCACTGCTCACACTCAGTGAGGCACAGGTACTTTCTCACGACACTTCACTGCTCACACTCAGTGAGGCACAGGTACTTTCTCAGGGCACTTCACTGCTCACACTCAGTGAGGCACAGGTACTTTCTCAGGGCACTTCACTGCTCACACTCAGTGAGGCACAGGTACTTTCTCACGGCACTTTACTGCTCACACTCAGTGAGGCACAGGTACTTTCTCACGGCACTTCACTGCTCACACTCAGTGAGGCACGGGTACCTTCTCACGGCACTTTACTGCTCACAAAGCGTCTGGTCATTTTCTTCACCACTACAGTCTGGGCATTGATTTTCTTACACCAAAGCATGGCGTCCATCGCAGAAGAATTTGCACCGACTGGCTGTCGTCCTAGTATGGCACTAATGCAACGGCAAATGTCACAATGCAACAATCTATCCGGAAAAAAATGTATCAGTGCAGTATTTTGGGTAAAAAAAAAGATGCAACAAGTCTCTCGTTTTTCGTGCATCCTGCACGAATATCAAAACAATTATCACAGATGTTGCATATTTCGTCAAGGCCGTTACTTTCCTCAGATTCAATCTATCGATAACCACTAAAAGCGGTGAAATATTGAGACTTTAATCTTGTGCCGTTGATGTGTAATAAATTAAGTCCATCTTGTGTGAAACCTTCCGGAACAATTAAGCGTATAGTTTAAGACCAATTATAATCATTCTTCTTATTAGTCGTCCACTTGGATTATAAAACTTTTTGGTCGTATGTTGTAAGTTGATAATCCCCTTGGACTGATAATCTGATATTTAATTTTTTGTTTCTTTCCCCATATCTATTATCCAGTGTATTCATTAAAAAAAAATACTGCATTTTAGTGGAAAACACAACGGAACTGCAAACTGCTGCATTGTGACAATTCACGTCGTGTCAAGGCACTTCAGATTCTCAGAGCCTAAGCTATGACTAGTTGCAACCCTTAAAAACCTGAGGCTGCACAATGCTTCTTTTTTGTCAATAATGTTATCCCATTTTACGATCCTGGGGGAGACATAGCACAGCTTAGAGCTGTCGTTCTCGACAGACAAGGTTAAAAGCACAATCAACCGACAGACAAGGTTAAAAGCACAATCAACCGACAGACAAGGTTAAAAGCACAATCAAGCGACAGACAAGGTTAAAAGCACAATCAACCGACAGACAAGGTTAAAAGCACAATCAAGCGACAGACAAGGTTAAAAGCACAATCAACCGACAGACAAGATTAAAAGCACAATCAACCCACAGACAAGGTTAAAAGTACAATCAACCGACAGACAAGGTTAAAAGCACAATCAACCGACAGACAAGGTTAAAAGCACAATCAAGCGTGGTAGTCGGGTTCCCTCCCCTGCTTGAAGACGCACTGCCCCAGTCCGACCGGTTTGTAAATAGTAACTGTTCCTGTTTAAGAACAGGGAAGATACCTACCCGATCTGAGAGGGTAAAGATACTGTTGACAAGCAGATTGAGAGGAGATAGGTTCTCTCAGCTTATGATATGAGAGGGGAGTAGATACTGTTTACAGGCAGAATGAGAGGAGGCAGGTTCTCTCAGCCTAATGATATGAGAGGGGAAAAGATACTGTTTACAAGCAGAATGATACGTTCTCTCAGCTTATGAAATGAGAGCGGAATAGATACTGTTTACAAGCAGAATGATACGTTATCTCAGCTTATGATATGAGAGGGGAAACGATACTGTTTACAAGCAGAATGATACGCTCTCTCAGCTTATGATATGAGAGCGGAA
Source organism: Conus canariensis (assembly GCA_033310375.1). Lineage (NCBI taxonomy): Eukaryota > Metazoa > Mollusca > Gastropoda > Neogastropoda > Conidae > Conus > Conus canariensis. The sequence goes on from CM065717.1 coordinate 1,959,122, forward strand.
TAGATACTGTTTACAAGTAGAATGATGCGTTATCTCAGCTTATGATATGAGAGGGGAATAGATACTGTTTACAAGCAGAATGATACGTTCTCTCAGCTTATGAAATGAGAGGGGAAAAGATACTGTTTACAAGTAGAATGATGCGTTATCTCAGCTTATGATGTGAGAGGGGAATAGATACTGTTTACAAGCAGAATGATACGTTCTCTCAGCTTATGAAATGAGAGGGGAATAGATACTGTTTACAGGCAGAATGAAAGGAGGCAGGTTCTCTCAGCCGCATAAAACTGATTATGAGAGAAGCGGAGGCCGTTCTGCTTCCCAGTGACCGCTCAACTGTACATCAGCTTAACTGTTGTTTCATTCAGCTGTTCTGACTTCTTTTAACCAGCATTTTCCCCAGATGTTTGGAGCATAGTAGACCGGGGTTACCGTAAACATAAGTTCTGATATGATTTCAGTCAGTTTATTTCAGACATAGGGATACTTTATTCTATTTGGAAAAAAATGACTTGCTGTGCTCTAGTGTCACCATCTTACGTTGCCAGTTAAACTGAAACAATGTCGACTTTCAACCACGACTGCAGCGCGGTCCAACAGACAACATAGCCATGAAACAGTCAATCCGTCTTCCGGAAAGAGAGAAAGACACCCAGAGATCAAGGCTTTGAACTTCCCCCCATCTACAATCAGATCCTGACAACCGTTCACCCCACACAACAGTCGCCCCACCAGGCCTCGCTGGCACAACAGCAACAGTGAGCTGTGAAGACAGGGCGACCCTGTCGAAATATTCTCCAAGTAAGTTTTTGATTCTGAGTCGAACTACTTTTCTGATTAAATTCTGTAGTTACACCAAAACTAAAGGTCACTTCATATGACACATTGCCAACGCTCTTTGCTGCCGAGTGGGCTCCTGGCTCATGTACTTCTCAGTTCTAAGGGGCCGTGTTTCCATTAAAATTTCCACAACATAAAACATTCGGCAAATTTTCATCTTCCGCGCGAATGCTGTAACCGGTGCACTTTCCGATGTTAGGTGAGCAACACGGCCGGCGGAGATCTCCATGAGCCGATCTTTTCCTATACTTGGTCTCAGGGGGCCAGGTTAACACTCTTTGATATTAGAAGAACCCGCAGTCCTGCAGAACATGCTGAACTTCGGGTCTGTGACTGCAGCACCATTAGTGTCTCTAGTGTGGACTTTGGTGGTCGTGCGGCGCTGCAGTCGTCCTTGGCCTGTCGCCAGTGGCACCACTACGGCCTCATCTGTGCAACCAAGGTACATCCTGTCCGTAGAGTGGAAGCTGGGGTGGAGTGTTATGCACGTCTTCTTTTGTTTTGGTTTTGCAACTGTTTGAAGAAACAGCCTGCTTTGTGTGTTCATAGGCCTGTGAACGTCTTTGTTCTTATCCCTGAATGTTTGTAAGGGTATCACGCCATGATGCTAACCAGTCTTTCCGCTTCTTCATCGCCTGGAATGTTGCTGTGAGAGGTTATCCACTGCCATGATGCTAACCAGTCTTTCCGCTTCTCTGTTGCCTGGAATGTTGCTGTGAGATGTTATCCACTGCCATGATGCTAACCAGTCTTTCCGCTTCTCTGTTGCCTGGAATGTTGCTGTGAGTGGTTTGCATGATGCTACCATCTTTCGTTCTTTGCTGGAATGTGCGTAGTGTTATCATGAAATGTTCAGTAGTCGACAACAGAAATGGCGTGTGATTCGTTCCACGACAGCGTTGGAAAAGACCAACAAACAAAAAAGAACCCGAATTTAGAATAGTAAACTAAGATGTTATCATCGGTGATATGTCACTGACAATGGCATTTAATCCTGCTGCCATCATTGACTGAAAAGAACATGCTGATTTAGGAACACCGTTAGCATACACAGGCGACTGTGATTGGTCTTGGATACCTTATCTCTCGACCCATCCTGGGCATGTACCTCAACACGAACCAAACCCTCCTTATACACTGATGATAAACCTGCATCGACTGGGGAAAATTAGTCCGGCAGGTGTTTCAGATGGAGTTCCTATGTCAGCCCTTTGCTCTGTCAAGATGCATCTCCCCCGCTCCCTTTTCTTTCATTCCTCTTTTACTTCCCACGATTGATATATTGCACACAAAAATGCATAATCTTGCTGGCGGACTCACACGAGTAAGCCCGCGTACACCAGACCGAAGTTGCTATAGTGCCAGACCTTCAGCGAGACCGAAGTTACCATAGTTCTGTCTAGCGGACAGTAAAACATTGAATCATATGCCTACACCATTGGATGTACGGGACAAACAGGCCTATATCATCCGTTACCGGCGTTTCCACAGAGGCGCGACAAATTAAGGGCGAGACGCGCATGCTGGTTTGGTGTACAAACTTTATTTGAGTGTTCTACAACCGCTTGACTTTTGGCCCCATTCCTTTAAGCGTCCCCTCCAGCGTTCGAAACGTATTTACAATGAACTCTTTCAAGTGAAGGTGTAAGTCCGGTAGTGTGGTGGGTATTCATAATGAACGGTGTCAAGTTAAGGTGTAAGTCCGGTAGCGTGGTGGACACAGGGGCTGTGAATGGTGTGATATTCACGGTGTCTCAGTAGCTGGTGGACACACAGGCTGTGAATGGTGTGATATTCACGGTGTCTCAGTAGCGTGGTGGACACACAGGCTGTGAATGGTGTGATGTTCATGGTGTCTCAGTAGCGTGGTGGACACAGGGGCTGTGAATGGTGTGATATTCACTGTATCTCAGTAGTGTGATGGACACCGGGGCTGTGAATGGTGTGATATTCACGGTGTCTCAGTAGCGTGGTGGACACACAGGCTGTGAATGGTGTGATGTTCACTGTGTCTCAGTAGCGTGTTGGACAGACAGGCTGTGAATGGTGTGATGTTCACTGTGTCTCAGTAGCGTGGTGGACACAAGGCTGTGAATGGTGTGATGTTCACGGTGTCTCAGTAGCGTGGTGGACACACAGGGGCTGTGAATGGTGTGATATTCACGGTGTCTCAGTAGCGTGATGGACACAGGGCTGTGAATGGTGTGATTTCACGGTGTCTCAGTAGTGTGATGGACACAGGGGCTGTGAATGGTGTGATATTCACGGTGTCTCAGTAGCGTGGTGGACACACAGGCTGTGAATGGTGTGATATTCACGGTGTCTCAGTAGCGTGGTGGACACAGGGGCTGTGAATGGTGTGATGTTCACGGTGTCTCAGGACAGTAGGTGGGGACACAGGGGCTTATGTTGTGTTCACTGTGTCTCAGTAGCGTGGTGGACACAGGGGCTGTGAATGGTGTGATGTTCACTGTGTCTCAGTAGCGTGGTGGACACAGGGGCTGTGAATGGTGTGATGTTCACTGTGTCTCAGTAGCGTGGTGGACACACAGGCTGTGAATGGTGTGATGTTCACTGTGTCTCAGTAGCGTGGTGGACACAGGGGCTGTGAATGGTGTGATGTTCACTGTGTCTCAGTAGCGTGATGGACACAGGGGCTGTGAATGATGTGATGTTCACGGTGTCTCAGGCACAGTAGTGTAGGGACACGGAGACATTCTCTCTTCTTTCCCCTGCCTTACTCTTTGCTGAAATGGACCAGGCATCCATTGACTACAAGGTCGATCAACTGAGTTATCGAACCTTAAACGTCTTACACGAACGAGCTGTTCGAACTGACGATTTTCAGCTGAAGGCTCTGATCACCCGATGACGGGTTCCTCTACCACAGAAAGGTAAAGCAGGCAGCCAGGCTTTACCATGTTCAGATGTGTTGACGATCTGTCTAGTTCTGGACTCATATTTCACTTTCATGCCAAGCGGCATCTTCAGCAGGGTTGTGATGCCAATTTCACGACACGATTTTCGCCGACGTAGAGCACGTCGTAAAATGAGAATGGTTTCGAAATTTATTTCGGGCAAAACTGGGAAACACACACACACACACACACACACACACACACACACACACACACACACACACACACACACACACACACACACACACGACAGACAGAAAAACATGCTGTAAGTTTTTCTTTTTCTTTCGTTTGTATATTTCTTTGTTTGTTTGTCTGTCTGTTCTTGCGTTGAATGTGAAACACTGTTGAGTTGGCCGTCACCCACACACACCCACACACACCACACACACACACACACACACACACACACACACACACACACACACACACACACACACCACACACACCACACACCACACACAAACACACACACACACCGCGCACACACACACACACACACACACACATACACATCACTACACAAAATGACACACACACGCGCGCCGCGTGCGCGCGCCACCCCCCCCTCCCACACACCATACGCATACACACACACACAATCACACACCCACGCTGCCACCCCTCTCTCTCTCTCTCTCTCATCCCTCCTCCCTCACCACACCACACACACACACACACACACACACACACACCACACACACACACACACACACAACACAACACACACCACACACACACACACATTACCCTGACAGTCAATTAAAAACACGAATTATTTGAACACACAGTGAAACTCCAATATGCATGCATGCGTGATTGCGAAGTGAAGACATAGAGGATGGGATTGTCCATAGAGACTGGGATTGTCCATAGAGACTGGGATGGGATTGTCCCTAGAGAACTGGATTGTCCCTAGAGACTGGGATTGTCCACAGAGACTGGGATTGACCATAGAGCCTGGGATTGTCTATAGAGAATGGGATTGTCCGTAGAGACTGGGATTGTCCACAGAGACTGGGATTGTCCATAGAGCGTGGGATTGTCCATAGATAATGGGATTGTCCGCAGAGACTGGGATTGTCCACAGAGACTGGGATTGTCCACAGAGACTGGGATTGTCCATAGAGAATGGGATTGTCCATAGACAATGGGATTGTCCGTAGAGATTGGGATTGTCCACAGAGACTGGGATTGTCCCTAGAGACTGGGATTGTCCACAGAGACTGGGATTGTCCACAGAGACTGGGATGTCCATAGAGCCTTGGATTGTCCATAGAGACTGGGATTGTCCACAGAGACTGGGATTGTCCATAGAGCCTTGGATTGTCCATAGAGAATGGAATTGTCCGTAGAGACTGGGATTATCCCAAGAGACTGGGATTGTCCCTAGAGACTGGGATTGTCCATAGAGACTGGGATTGTCCACAGAGACTGGGATTGTCCCTAGAGACTGGGATTGTCCATAGAGACTGGGGTTGTCCATAGAGACTGGGATTGACCATAGAGCGTGCGATTGTCCATAGAGAATTGGATTGTGCATAGAGAATGGGATTGTCCATTGTATGTCAGTTGCTACGCCCAGATCTACGCTGGCATGCACGTCATGGAAAGCGAAGGTTAGGAGATCAGAAGCTAAAAGCCATGAGCACACCACCAATTCTGTTGGCAGGAAATTAACCCACATGTGTTATCTGTGCTCTGTGTGTGTGTGTGTGTGTGTGTGTGTGTGTGTGTGTGTGTGTGTGTGTGTGTGCCTGGTGGTGCGTGCGTGTTGGTGTGTGTGTGTGTGTGTGTGTGTGTGTGTGTGTGTGTGTGTGCGCGCCGCGCGCGCGCATGTTTGTCTCACGTTCTGTGCCCAGTCAGTGGCATTAGCCCCGCGCTCCTCATGCCGGCTCCTTGACCACAACCACATCCTGAATGTCCCGCCACAGGCCCACCACCGGCAGTCCACAGGGAGCAGTCACCCCGCGCTCCTCATGCCGGCTCCTTGACCACAACCACATCCGGAATGTCCCGCCACAGCCCAGCACCGGCAGTCCACAGGGAGCAGTCAATGTCAAATCATCATGAGGCAACCCACCAGAGGAGACACTGCACTGCTGCCTTGTCACTTCAGTGGTGTTGAGTGGTGCCTGTTCTGATCCAACATACGCAGGACACCACCTACTAAGCCCCCTACCGACGACAATGATTGCTTTAATGCAGAGCCAACGCGAGTGAGAGTCCTGCTCCTGTGGGGGCCACCAACATCCGTTCATGGACAGTCCTCATGAAACTGCTGGTGTTGTTGAATCTCCACACGAACTCACCATGGGAAGGAAGTCGAAAATGATGTCAGGATGAAAGCCACAGAATTTGAGACTTGTTTACAAGCTGATCGGTGAGGGTGAGGATGATAATGATGATGCTATGGTGTTCCACTCCAGATGGATGATGAAGAAGACGATGGTATGGTGTTACCACTCCAGATGGATGATGAAGAAGACGATGGAATGGTGTTCCACTCCAGATGGATGATGAAGAAGACGATGGTATGGTGTTCCACTCCAGATGGATGATGAAGAAGACGATGGTATGGTGTTCCATTCCAGATGGATGATGAAGATGACGATGGTATGGTGTTCCATTCCAGATGGATGATGAGAAGAAGACGATGGTATGGTGCTCCATTCCAGATGGATGGAAGAAGACGATGGTATGGTGTTCCATTCCAGATGGATGATGAAGAAGACGATGGTATGTGTGTTGTTCCACTCCAGATGGATGGGGAAGACGATGGTATGGTGTTCCATTCCAGATGGATGATGAAGAAGACGATGGTATGGTGTTCCATTCCAGATGGATGATGAAGACGATGGTATGGTGTTCCATTCCAGATGGATGATGAAGAAGACGATGGTATGGTGTTCCATTCCAGATGGATGGGGAAGACGATGCTACTGGTGTCCATTCCAGATGGATGATGAAGAAGACGATGGTATGGTGTTCCATTCCAGATGGATGGGGAAGACGATGCTATGGTGTTCCATTCCAGATGGATGATGAAGAAGACGATGGTATGGTGTTCCATTCCAGATGGATGGGAAGACGATGGTATGGTGTTCCATTCCAGATGGATGATGAAGAATGACGATGGTATGGTGTTCCATTCCAGATGGATGATGAAGAAGACGATGGTATGGTGTTCCATTCCAGATGGATGATGAAGATGACGATGGTATGGTGTTCCATTCCAGATGGATGATGAAGAAGACGATGGTATGGTGTTCCATTCCAGATGGATGATGAAGAGACGATGGTATGGTGTTCCATCCAGATGGATGATGAAGAAGACGATGGTATGGTGTTCCATTCCAGATGGATGATGAAGAAGACGATGGTATGTGTTCCATTCCAGATGGATGATGAAGAAGACGATGGCTATGGTGTTCCATTCCAGGATGGATGGGGGGATAGAAAGAAGACGATGGTATGGTGTTCCATTCCAGATGGATGATGAAGAAGACGATGGTATGGTGTTCCATTCCAGATGGATGATGAAGAAGACGATGGTATGATGTTCCATTCCAGATGGTGATGGATGGAAGAGAAGACGATGCTATGGTGTTCTCACTCCAGATGGATGATGAAGAAGACGATGGTATGGTGTTCCATTCCAGATGGTGATAATGAAGACGAGTTGATGTCCATCCAGATGGATGAAGACGATGGTATGTGTTCAGTGGTTGGGGCCATTCCAGATGGATGATGAAGAAGACGATGGTATGGTGTTCCATTCCAGATGGATGATGAAGAGAGTACGATGCTAGATGGATGTAGCCATATTCCAGATGGATGATGAAGACGATGGTATGGTGTTCCATTCCAGATGGATGATGAAAGAAGACGTATGTGTCCATTCCTGAGAAGGCGATGTTGGTGTTCCATTCCAGATGGATGATGAAAGGAAGACGAATGTGTAGAGATGAAGGTTCATTCCATTCCAGATGGATGATGAAGAAGACGATGGTATGATGTTCCATTCCAGATGGGATTGATGAAGAAGACGATGTATGATGTTCCATTCCAGATGGATGATGAAAGATAGACATGGATGATTTCCATTCCAGATGGATGATGAAGAAGAAGACGATGGTATGATGCTTCCATTCCAGATGATGATGAAGAAGACGATGGTATGGTGTTCCATTCCAGATGGATGATGAAGAAGACGAGGTATGGTGTTCCATTCCAGATGGATGATGAAGAAGACGATGGTATTGGTGTTCCATTCCAGATGGATGATGAAGAAGACGATGGTATGATGATCCATTCCAGATGGATGATGAAGAAGACGATGGTATGATGTTCCATTCCAGATGGATGATGAAGAAGACGATGGTATGATGTTCCATTCCAGATGGATGATGAAGAAGACGATTGTATGGTGTTCCATTCCAGATGGATGATGAAGGCGATGGTATGGTGTTCCATTCCAGATGGATGATGATGAAGAAGACGATGGTATGGTGTTCCATTCCGGATGAATGATGAAGACGAAGCTATGATGTTCCATTGCAGATGGATGATGAAGAAGACGAAGCTATGATGTTCCATTCCAGATGGAGGGGGATGATGAAGACGATGCTATGGTGTTCCATTCCGGTCTGAGACAACACGACAGAGCTGTACTCTACACTACATCCAGGGGAAGACCTAAAATCAGAACAAAGAAGGAAGGAAGAAAAACGAAAGGAGAAAGCACAGAAAAAAAGAAGGAAACAGAGGAAGAAAGAACGACAACAGCAACGACAACATAACAAGGAATGAATGACAAAACCAACGACAACATAACAAGGAAGAAATGACAAAACCAACGACAACATAACAAGGAAGAAATGACAAAACCAACGACAACATAACAAGGAATGAATGACAAACCAACGACAACATAACAAGGAAGAAATGACAAAACCAACGACAACATAACAAGGAAGAAATGACAAAACCAACGACGACATAACAAGGAAGAAATGACAAAACCAACGACAACATAACAAGGAATGAATGACAAAACCAACGACAACATAACAAGGAAGAAATGACAAAACCAACGACAACATAACAAGGAATGAATGACAAAACCAACGACAACATAACAAGGAAGAAATGACAAAACCAACGACAACATAACAAGGAAGAAATGACAAAACCAACGACGACATAACAAGGAAGAAATGACAAAACCAACGACAACATAACAAGGAATGAATGACAAAACCAACGACGACATAACAAGGAAGAAATGACAAAACCAACGACAACATAACAAGGAATGAATGACAAAACCAACGACAACATAACAAGGAAGAAATGACAAAACCAACGACAACATAACAAGGAAGAAATGACAAAACCAACGACAACATAACAAGGAATGAATGACAAAACCAACGACGACATGACAGAACCAACGACGATATATAGAACGTCAAAAGACAAGAGAAAAAGGAACAAGGGAGATAACTGCTTCCTTCAGTTCACGTTTCACTGTGATGAAAGGGGAGACAGTCGGGACGAGAGAGAGAGAGAGAGAGAGAGAGAGAGAGAGAGAGAGAGAGAGAGAGAGAGAGAGAGAGAGAGAGATGGGGTGGGTAGGTGGAGGGGGAGGGAGAGATAACAGATGAAAGCTGTCTGTGGCTTACTGTTGGTGCCTCAGGCCGTACTATAAACCATCGTACCTGAAAGAAAAGCGCCCTTTCCTCCTTTGACCCTTCGTCATGCAGATGTTTAAGCCTAGACTTGCTCCAAGTTCACGCCATTATTTTGCGTTGACAAAACCGATGACAAATAACTTTGTGTGACACTTTCTTTTCGAATTTCTCCATTTTAACCGGTGCTATCACAACTTCTTTTATTTCTGTCTCCAAAGCAGACTGATTATTTATGGCTGTCGTTTGGTAACTGTGATGATTTCTTGCTGTTAATTAGTAACTGTTAGCGTTAAACAAGGAAGCCTGTTTAATTGGCTCGCTTTTCATTAGGCTTTATTTGCTTGACTCACCATAAATTACTGAACACAATTTGCAAGATGTATCTCTATGTGGCTAATCTGTGTTCAGTGATGTGCAAACTATCTGTATCTTTATTTGTTTCTCGGCTCGGTAGAAACAGCATTTAATGGTATGACCGTGGTAGAACGTAAGTCGTACTGGTTGAAATGTTTGCAAAAAATGCCGGTCAACACATGTTTTATGAACTGATGAGATCAAGTAATCTAGCTGGCTTCATGTTTTGGTGACATCTATTTGCAGAAGGTGGTTTGAAAAATCTTACTAACATCTATCGGTTGGTCGTGTGTGCGTGTGCACTTTGTGAAAAAAGCACATGTTATAGTTTAAAACGCAGGCCTGCGCGTACAACACACACACACACACACACACACACACACACACACACACACACACACACACACACACACACACACACACACACACACACACACACACGGCAGGATGATAATGCAAACTGTGCGGTTACAAACGTAAGTTACAAAAAAGAATATATACATAATAAGAAGACGCAATAATCAGGCAGGGTGCAATAGAACGACAACAAGACCAACTCACCAGTGATACAGAACGGAAGAAAGAATGATAGAAAGAACGAACCTACAGACATTGATCAGCATGACTAAAGTGACAGTATAAACACATGAAAGAACGAATGAAAATGAAATGAAAAACACAGACCATAGAAGACAAAGGGAAGAGACCAGAGCACATAGAGAACATAAAGAAGGCAAAGAGTGCTGAGACAATGGAAAGAAAGGAAGAGGGGAAAACAAAACATCCTGTCTTTCTTTCTGAGGAAGGTGGAAAAAAAGGAAAACAGGCAAACCAAAAAGAAACAATCTCTAAAGAAAAAAAGATTAAGGGAAAGAAAAGACAGAAGTTAAGCCAACTTAGATTCCGAAGGAAACGATTAAAGAAAATGAGATGGTTGAAACAGCCAGGAAACCTTTAAACCGTACAGACAAACCTTGTTGAACAGTCCTCGCCAGCGTCAGCGTTCATTGCTTCAAAGCTCCCCCTCCCCTCTCCTCTCCGCCCTCTCGCCCCATCCCACTCTTTCCTCCTTACCTCTTCTTCCTCCATCCCCAAATCTTCATCCATGGGCATTTCTTCCCCAGCTTTCTTCGTCCTCCCATGGCAGAATGGTCAACAGAGGTGTCAGACCTCTCTTCACTGTCCATGTCTTTACACTTTCTTCGTCCTCCCATGGCAGAATGGTCAACCTCCTCTCTGTCCACTGTCCATGTCTTTACACTTTCTTCGCTCAGTTGATATGCTGGCATTGCTTACAAGCACGCACCTATGAGCGCCAGTTACACCTGACAGGGAGCGCTCACGTCCATGTTAAATATGCGCGAAATTGTCCTGTCAAGAATGTTGCAAGAATAACTATATGGCGCAAATCCATTTTAGTTGTTGCTGTTCAGTTGATTGCGCCTTGTTACATGAGCAAAAGGAGTGTCTGTGGCTGAAACTGAGGCTGACATGATTATTATCATGAGTACGTACATCATTTAAACCGTCATAAATAAAATAAATGAATTCAGCCCTGATCTTAAATACCCACATGTATTACCTGGGCAGAGAGGCAGGCAGGTTCCTTTTTATGAGGGGAGTGATACGGGAGAAAGAAGCGGGGACGGGGGGGGGGGAGGGGGGAGGGGGGACGGGTGGGAGGGGGGGCAGAGGGGGAGAAGGGAGGGGGGAGGACGCATAGCAAAGGAGAAATGAGGTAGCGAAAATGATAGTGAAAATAAGGAAGATATATATATATATATATAGAGAGAGAGAGAGGAGAGAGAGAGAGAGAGAGAGAGAGAGAGAGAGAGAGAGATGGGAGGGGAAGACGGGGCAGTGCTGTGACAAAATAAAGGGAGAACAAAGACAAAAACCAACAACAAAACGAGAAAATAAAACCAAATATCGTTAAAACAAAGAAAACAGGACAAAACCAAACAAACAAAACAAGGCAACAAATAAAAAAGAAAAAGAAACAAAGATCTTTAACTTGGCCTGGCGGGTGAATGGGATTAAGAAAGTCAACAACTAGGTTGTGACAGCCATTCACAACACATAGTTGTGACAGCCATTCACAACACATAGTTGTGACAGCCATTCACAACACATAGTTGTGACAGCCATTCACAACACATAGTTGTGACAGCCATTCACAACACATAGTTGTGACAGCCATTCACAACACATAGTTGTGACAGCCATTCACAACACATAGTTGTGACAGCCATTCACAACACATAGTTGTGACAGCCATTCACAACACATAGTTGTGACAGCCATTCACAACACATAGTTGTGACAGCCATTCACAACACATAGTTGTGACAGCCATTCACAACACATAGTTGTGACAGCCATTCACAACACATAGTTGTGACAGCCATTCACAACACATAGTTGTGACAGCCATTCACAACACATAGTTGTGACAGCCATTCACAACACATAGTTGTGACAGCCATTCACAACACATAGTTGTGACAGCCATTCACAACACATAGTTGTGACAGCCATTCACAACACTAGTTGTGACAGCCATTCACAACACATAGAAACAGCTGTAAAGATGAAAAAGGCAAAAGAGAAATACTATTGAACGTTAAGGAGAAAGACTCAAACTGTTCCCACTTTGCTCTGCACTATTTCGCAGCAGCCCCATTCCTTGATTCTCTATCCGCTGCCATCTCTTTCCCATCCTGACATTACAGCATCGTCAAAGAGGTGCCAGACCCGCCCCACTATCCACTGCCCTTGCCTCACGCTTTCTTTACTGTCCTTTAATGGTTCAGAAGAGTGTGGAGAAAGGGAGTGCGGGGGCGGGGGAAGTGAGTAGTATAGGGGAGTGGGGCTTGGTGGAGGAGGGGGGAGGATTGAGACGAGAGGAACGATGACAAGCGAGAGAGAGGTCATGAAATTAGGACAGATCATGAGAATGACGGGGTGGTGGAGAAGGCAGATGACGGGATGGAGACAGACAGACAGACAGACAGACAGGCAGGCAGACTTACAGACAGACAGACAGAGGCAGAGACAGAGAGGAAAGAAGAAGACACAAACAAAGCAAGAAAAAGAAGAAGGAAAAAAAAAAACAACCAATTAAACCAAACCAAACCAAAATAGAATTTAAAAAAGACAAGTGCAAGGTCATGACAAACGTTGAGAGAACAAAGAAAGTAAAGAAGAACAGGAGCCCATGCAAAGGGGGGGGGGGGGGGGGGGAGAAAAAGGAGGGGTTAAAAGGAAATAAGGCAAAGCAAAAAATAAAAAGTAAATAAAAATGGTTAAAAAAAAAAGAAAAAAAGAAGAAGAAAGAAGAAAACAGGAAATAAGATAAATAAAACGGAAATGAAAGAAAACTAAAACAGAACAAAAATAAAAAAAGCTCTAAAAGAATAATTCCAGGCAGAGGTGAAACCCCACACAGAGACAGCAGGAACACGGGGAAGCCTTCCCACTCTACAGACGGACCTTTTCAGCACGTACCCCTAACAGCCTTCCTCGTCTCCGACACTTTCCCCAATACTCGCTCCACTGGTATTTCTTTCCCCGCCCTCTCCGCCCTCCCACTGCAGCATCGTCAAAGAGGTGCCATACCCTCCCGCCCCCTCCCCCTCTCCACCCCAGCTCCATTATCCTAACATCCACCCACTCACTATTTCCATCAACTGTCCATCTCTGACGCCTTGTTATCTTTCCTTGGATGAGAAAAGAAGGCAGGGTAATGGCAGGAGAGAGAGAGAGAGAGAGAGGAGAGAGAGAGAGAGAGAGAGAGAGAGAGAGAGGAGAGAAGACAGACAGACAGACAGACAGACGAGACAGAGAGACAGAGGACAAGAGAGAAAAAAAAAGGGGGGGGGGGAAGAGGGAGAGAGAGAAAGAAAAAAAACAAGCCATAAGGGATAAGCAAAGATCAAACACAATTAAAAACTTAAACAAACAAAGATATACATATACAGAAATGGAAAAAAAACTACGCAAAATCAGTCATGTAGAAAGACATGACAGATATTGACAGAACAAATAAATAAAGGTCGAATAGACGTGAAAGTATGGCATGGCAAAACAAAAAAGGACAGAGAGAGAGAGAGAGAGAGAGAGAGAGAGGAGAGAGAGAGAGAGAAGAGAGCAGCCAAGAAGGAAATTTGAAATAAATAAATAAAAAAAAAAAATGAAAGGTAAAACAAAACAATCAACCACGCAAAAAACACTCAAATATCGGGGGAAAATGGAAAAAAAAGCCAGCTACAAGGATGTGACAAGCAACTAAAGCAAAAAGAGAAAAGCATGAAAAGGTAAACAGGAAATAACGAACAGACGTAAACAAAACAAAAAGGAAATCAATACACGACAATGAAAACAAACAAAGGAAAAAAATAGACAGAGACAAATCAAGGCATTGGAAAAAAAAAAAGAATTGTGAAAGAAACAAACCCAGGGAAAGGAGGAAACCCAACACAGAACAGCTGAAACGCCAGGGAAGTCTTCAAACTACACACAATAAAGCATTTCTTTAATGGGCACACATAAAGAGAAGAAATCCAAAGATCAACATTAACAATGTACGTACAAGGTTATAAAACACGTTACATACCGTTTCATCTCAAATCCCATCAGATTATGACATTCAGAGAAAGAAAATATTACAGACAAATCCTAGTGTCACATTGTTCCAATCAGGTTCCAAGGTTATGGACAACATGTAAATAGAAAGGAAAGAAAAGACAAAATATGTAAAACAAAAAAAATAAAATAAAATAAGCATTAGCCCCCTATTATTTGATATGCAGGGACCATTTTCTATGCTAGCTTGCATGATTCAGCTCCCTTATGGACACAGAGTTTCATGACTTATGTATGGCCCACATCCTTCCAAATGTGTTTAGGTTAGGTTAGGTTTTGTTCAATCTACATTTATAAATGAAATAGTTTCCCATTAGAATGATGAGATCTAACATCTCATCAGTTATTGTTTCCTAATCAGCACCAAACCTTATTATCTCCTTATCAAAGGACTATATAGATGAACTTGGTTCAGCCCCATTCCTCAACAGTGGCTTTCACTGACGATGAAGCTTTCCTCAATTCTCACTCCACTGGCATTGCTTTCCTGGCCCTGTCCACCATCACGTTCTGGCATCGTCAAAGAGGTGCCAGAGCTGCCCCACTGTCCACTGCCCATCCCTCACAGTTTCTGGACTCTCCTTTAATGATTCAGAAGAGTGTGGAGGAAGGGAGTGCAGGAACATGGGAAGGCAGTGCAGTGGAGAGAGAGAGACAGGGGAGGGCAGGGGATTGTAGTGGAGAGAGAGGCAGGGGAGGGCAGGGGATTGTAGTGGAGAGAGAGGCAGGGGAGGGCAGGGGATTGTAGTGGAGAGAGAGGCAGGGGAGGGCAGGGGATTGTAGTGGAGAGAGAGACAGGGGAGGGCAACGGGTTGTAGTGGAGAGAGAGACAGGGGAGGGCAGGGGATTGTAGTGCAGAGAGAGGCAGGGGAGGGCAGGGGATTGTAGTGGAGAGAGAGACAGGGGAGGGCAACGGGTTGTAGTGGAGAGAGAGACAGGGGAGGGCAGGGGATTGTAGTGCAGAGAGAGGCAGGGGAGGGCAGAGGATTGTAGTGCAGAGAGAGGCAGGGGAGGGCAACGTGTTGTAGTGGAGAGAGAGACAGGGGAGGGCAACGTGTTGTAGTGCAGAGAGAGACAGGGGAGGGCAGGGGATTGTAGTGCAGAGAGAGGCAGGGGAGGGCAGGGGATTGTAGTGCAGAGAGAGGCAGGGGAGGGCAGGGGGTTGTAGTGGAGAGAGAGGCAGGGGAGGGCAGGGGATTGTAGTGCAGAGAGAGGCAGGGGAGGGCAACGGGTTGTAGTGCAGAGAGAGGCAGGGGAGGGCAACGGGTTGTAGTGCAGAGAGAGACAGGGGAGTGCAGGGGGTTGTAGTGCAGAGAGAGGCAGGGGAGGGCAGGGGGTTGTAGTGGAGAGAGAGGCAGGGGAGGGCAGGGGATTGTAGTGCAGAGAGAGGCAGGGCAGGGCAACGGGTTGTAGTGGAGAG
Organism: Conus canariensis; assembly: GCA_033310375.1. Classification (NCBI taxonomy): domain Eukaryota; kingdom Metazoa; phylum Mollusca; class Gastropoda; order Neogastropoda; family Conidae; genus Conus; species Conus canariensis. The sequence goes on from CM065717.1 coordinate 1,974,994, forward strand.
AGAGGCAGGTGAGGGCAAGGTGTTGTAATGGAGAGAGAGGCAGGAGAGGGCAACGTGTTGTAGTGGAGAGAGAGGCAGGGGAGGGCAACGGGTTGTAGTGGAGAGAGAGACAGGGGAGGGCAACGTGTTGTAGTGGAGAGAGAGGCAGGGGAGGGCAACGTGTTGTAGTGCAGAGAGAGGCAGGGGAGGGCAACGTGTTGTAGTGGAGAGAGAGGCAGGGGAGGGCAAGGGTTGTAGTGGAGAGAGAGACAGGGGAGGGCAACGTGTTGTAGTGGAGAGAGAGGCAGGGGAGGGCAACGTGTTGTAGTGCAGAGAGAGGCAGGGGAGGGCAACGGGTTGTAGTGGAGAGAGAGGCAGGGGAGGGCAACGTGTTGCAGTGGAGAGAGAGAGAGGGAGGGCAACGGGTTGTAGTGGAGAGAGAGACAGGGGAGGCAACGTGTTGTAGTGGAGAGAGAGGCAGGGGAGGGCAACGTGTTGTAGTGGAGAGAGAGGCAGGGGAGGGCAACGGGTTGTAGTGGAGAGAGAGAGAGGCAGGGGAGGGCAACGTGTTGTAGTGCAGAGAGAGGCAGGGGAGGGCAACGTGTTGTAGTGGAGAGAGAGAGGCAGGGGAGGGCAACGTGTCGTTGTGCAGAGAGAGGCAGGGGAGGGCAACATGTTGTAGTGCAGAGAGAGGCAGGGGAGGGCAACAGGTTGTAGTGCAGAGAGAGACATGTGAGGGCAACATGTTGTAGTAGAGAGAGAGACAGGGGAGGGCAACGTGTTGTAGTGCAGAGAGAGACAGGGGAGGGCAACGTGTTGTAGTGCAGAGAGAGGCAGGGGAGGGCAACGTGTTGTAGTGCAGAGAGAGGCAGGGGAGGGCAACATGTTGTAGTGCAGAGAGAGGCAGGGGAGGGCAACATGTTGTAGTGCAGAGAGAGGCAGGGAGGGCAACGTGTTGTAGTGCAGAGAGAGGCAGGGAGGGCAACATGTTGTAGTGCAGAGAGAGGCAGGGGAGGGCAACATGTTGTAGTGCAGAGAGAGACAGGGGAGGGCAACGTGTTGTAGTGCAGAGGGAGGCAGGGAGGGCAACATGTTGTAGTGCAGAGAGAGGCAGGGGAGGGCAACGTGTTGTAGTGGAGAGAGAGACAGGGGAGGGCAACGTGTTGTCGTGCAGAGAGAGGCAGGGGAGGGCAACGTGTTGTAGTGCAGAGAGAGGCAGGGGAGGGCAACGGGTTGTAGTGCAGAGAGGGACAGGGGAGGGCAACATGTTGTAGTGCAGAGAGGGACAGGGGAGGGCAACGTGTTGTAGTGCAGAGAGAGGCAGGGGAGGGCAACGTGTTGTAGTGGAGAGAGAGGCAGGGGAGGCACGTGTTGTAGTGGAGAGAGAGACAGGGAGGGCAACGTGTTGTAGTGCAGAGAGAAGCAGGGGAGGGCAAGGTGTTGTAGTGCAGAGAGAGGCAGGGGAGGGCAACGGGTTGTAGTGGAGAGAGAGAGGCAGGGAGGGCAACGTGTTGTAGTGGAGAGAGAGGCAGGGAGGGCAACGGTTGTAGTGCAGAGAGAGAGGCAGGGGAGGGCAACGTGTTGTAGTGCAGAGAGAGGCAGGGGAGGGCAACGTGTTGTAGTGGAGAGAGAGACAGGGGAGGGCATCGTGTTGTAGTGGAGAGAGAGGCAGGGGAGGGCAACGTGTTGTAGTGGAGAGAGAGGCAGGGGAGGGCAACGTGTTGGTAGTGCAGAGAGAGGCAGGGGAGGGCAACGGTTGTATGGAGAGAGAGGCAGGGAGGGCAACGTGTTGTAGTGGAGAGAGAGGCAGGGGAGGGCAACGTGTTGTAGTGGAGAGAGAGGCAGGGGAGGGCAACGGGTTGTAGTGGAGAGAGAGACAGGGGAGGGCAACGTGTTGTAGTGCAGAGAGAGGCAGGGGAGGGCAACGTGTTGTAGTGCAGAGAGAGCAGGGGAGGGCAACGGTTGTAGTGGAGAGAGAGGCAGGGGAGGGCAGGGGTTGTAGTGAGAGAGAGGCAGGGGAGGGCACGGGTTGTAGTGAGAGAGAGGCAGGGAGGGCAACGGGTTGTAGTGGAAGAGAGGAGGGGAGGGCAACGGGTTGTAGTGGAGAGAGAGACAGGGGAGTGCAACGGTTGTAGTGCAGAGAGAGGCAGGGGAGGGCAAGGGTTGTAGTGAGAGAGAGGCAGGGGAGGCACGGGATTGTAGTGGAGAGAGAGGCAGGGATGGAGGGCAGGGGATGTGTAGTGGAGAGAGAGGCAGGGGAGGGCAGGGTTGTAGTGGAGAGAGAGACAGGGGAGGGCAACGGTGTTGAGTGGAGAGAGAGGCAGGGGAGGGCAACGTGTTGTAGTGGAGAGAGAGGCAGGGAGGGCAACGGTTTGTAGTGGAGAGAGAGGCAGGTGAGGGCAAGTGTGTTGTAGGGAGAGAGAGGCAGGAGAGGGCAACGTGTTGTAGTGGAGAGAGAGGCAGGGAGGGCAACGGTTGTAGTGGAGAGAGAGGCAGGGGAGGGCAACGTGGTTGTAGTGGAGAGAGAGGCAGGGAGGGCAACGGTTGTAGTGGAGAGAGAGGCAGGGGAGGGCAACGGGTTGTAGTGCAGAGAGAGGCAGGGGAGGGCAACGGTTGTAGTGGAGAGAGAGCAGGGGAGGGCAACGGTTGTAGTGGAGAGAGAGAGGGGGAGGGCAACGGGTTGTAGTGGAGAGAGAGACAGGGGAGGGCAACGGTGTTGTAGTGGAGAGAGAGCAGGGAGGGCAACGGGTTGTAGTGGAGAGAGAGGCAGGGGAGGGCAACGGGTTGTAGTGGCAGAGAGAGAGGCAGGGGAGGGCAACGGTTGTAGTGCAGAGAGAGGCAGGGGAGGGCAACGGTTGTAAGTGGAGAGAGAGAGGCAGGGGAGGGCAAGTGTGTTGGCAGAGAGAGGCAGGGGAGGGCAACTGTTGTAAGTGCAGAGAGAGGCAGGGGAGGGCAACGGTTGTAGTGCAGAGAGAGACAGTGGAGGGCAACATGTTGTAGTGAGAGAGAGCAGGGAGGGCAACGGTTGTAGTGCAGAGAGAGACAGGGGAGGGCAACGTGTTGTAGTGCAGAGAGAGGCAGGGGAGGGCAACGGGTTGTAGTGGAGAGAGAGGCAGGGGAGGGCAACGGGTTGTAGTTGTTGTACGTGGAGAGGAGAGGAAGGATCGTGGGTCAGAGGGAGGGGGTGAAAGTTATATGGGGAGTGAGAGTGATAAAAAAGGAGTGGTAATAAGCGGATAGTGGAGAGAGAGAGAGAGAGACAGACAGACAGACAGACAGACAGACAGACAGACAGACAGAGACAGAGACAGAGAGAGACAGAGAGAGAGAGGAATTTAAACTAAGAAGCACACACACACACACACACACACACACACACACACACCACACACACACACACACACACACACACACACACACACACACACACACACACACACACACACACACACGCACACACACACACACACACACGATACGATAGTATAAAAACAAAGTATTATTAAATTATAACGAATACTTATATAGCGCCTATCCTCGGCTAGAGACCAAGCTCTAAGCGCTTTACAATCCACACTCATTACACCATGGGCTGCCTACCTGGGTAGTGCCGACTGAAGAGCTGCCAGCTGGCGCTTCATTTAGTCGTTTCCCGTGTCATCCAGTCAATATCATTCAACATCGTTCACTTAATTTCCTTACTTCCTTCATTCTTTCCATTTCTTACGCAGTGTGCATGCTATGTAAGTGTCATCCATACCAACGGCCAAACTGGCCTTCTCTTCCGAAAGTTGGTGATGGGATTTAACGTGTGTGCAAGATGTTATGCGTGCGTTCACATACGGAGCCTCGGTTTATAGTCTCATTCGGAAGACTGTATAGGAAATGGAGTCAGAACCAATGTTAACTCCGAGGGGAAAATCCCCCTGTACCGAAACGCCCCGGCAACCCCAGGATCACCAAGATTACGAGTCCGGCACTGTAGCAACTGAGCTATTCCGGCCCCCATGTGTTGTATGCATGTGTTGCTATTCAGTTAGGTCCGGCACTGTAGCAACTGAGCTATTCCGGCCCCCATGTGTTGTATGCATGTGTTGCTATTCAGTTAGGTCCGGCACTGTAGCAACTGAGCTATTCCGGCCCTATGTGTTGTATGCATGTGTTGCTATTCAGTTAGGTCCGGCACTGTAGCAACTGAGCTATTCCGGCCCCCATGTGTTGTATGCATGTGTTGCTATTCCGGCCCCCATGTGTTGTATGCATGTGTTGCATTCAGTTAGTCCGGCACTGTACACTGAGCTATTCCGGCCCCCATGTGTTGTATGCATGTGTTGCTATTCCGGCCCCCATGTGTTGCATGCATGTGTTGCTATTCCGGCCCCATGTGTTGTATGCATGTGTGCTATTCCGGCCCCCATGTGTTGTATGCATGTGTTGCTATTCAGTTAGGCACTGTACCAACTGAGCTATTCCGGCCCCCATGTGTTGTATGCATGTGTTGCTATTCCGGCCCCATGTGTTGTATGCATGTGTTGCTATTCCGGCCCCATGTGTTGTATGCATGTGTTGCTATTCCGGCCCCCATGTGTTGTATGCATGTGTTGAGCTATTCCGGCCCCCATGTGTTGTATGCATGTGTTGCTATTCCGGCCCCATGTGTTGTATGCATGTGTTGCTATTCCGGCCCCCATGTGTTGTATGCATGTGTTGTATGCATGTGTTGCTATTCCGGCCCCCATGTGTTGTATGCATGTGTTGAGCTATTCCGGCCCCCATGTGTTGTATGCATGTGTTGCTATTCCGGCCCCCATGTGTTGTATGCATGTGTTGCTATTCCGGCCCCCATGTGTTGTATGCATGTGTTGCTATTCCGGCCCCCATGTGTTGTATGCATGTGTTGCTATTCCGGCCCCCATTGTTGTTGCATGTGTTGTATGCATGTGTTGCTATTCCGGCCCCCATGTGTTGTATGCATGTGTTGCTATTCCGGCCCCCATTGTGGTTGTATGCATGTGTTGCTATTCCGGC
>CM065717.1:1990000-1995000 GCA_033310375.1 Conus canariensis
GATTCGTGTTCGTGTATTTCTTCTGCCATCGTTTTTGCTGTGTACATGCATCTAGTCGGGGTACATGGACGTCCAGATTTGGAGATTCCTTTTCAGGGAGGCTTCCACATCAGCTTTCCTTGCCTTTTGTCTCCACACATGCTAGGTGATAGGGTACTGCCGGCGGAATTAATTTGTAGATAATTTATATGCGTTCAGTCGCTTCACCACAGGAGCGAAAAGAAAACTTTATTGTCTATCATTTGCCATTCATGTGTCCTTACCTCACTGAAGATCTCCCCTGCAACAGCACACTTCAGTATTATCCACTTTATGGGTGTGACTTGGAAAAAAATAACTACTCATACAGAAAAAAAAACTGAGAGGTGTCTTGAGGTCTTTACAGATATTAAAAGAGAAAAGAGAAAAATGCGGTCTGTTACATCAAATGTTTTTATAAAGTCACCAGTGCAAACAATTGTCATTTCATTATAATATGTATACATTAGTCGGCTGAACGAGCAAGGGTTCTCTTGACAAAAGCAGTCAAACCTCAATCGAAAATAGTCCAGATAGGTTACTCTAAGGTCATTGAGAGAGAGGCAAGGAGACAGTGGGAGGGGGTGGAGAGAGAGGTAAGGTAAGGTAATGTTGCTTATCGCCCAGCTGACCGCAGGGGGCCATGTCAGGGCTGTCACCGCGTTGAAGTCAACTACACAACCCATTAAAATACACCTTCTAAAAACACACCCGAAATTTTGTTTAAAAAATATTTTTAATGTAAATTCTCAGATCAGGTGCAAAATGTTAGTCTCCCTCAGAAATTCAGAGATCACATCAGGTTGAACATCTCTGAACAAGGTTTTCATGGAGTCTGCTGTAAAATATTTGTCTCATGTCATGCAAGTTCCAACACTCTAAAAGAATATGCTTCATTGTCAGTGATACATGACATGGTATGCACCACGGAACTTTGAGTTAAAAACGAATGGCCAGTGTGCAGCCGGCATAAAACCGTTTCTTCTTTGCGACCACCAGAGGCAGATGATAGGAACTCTTTTAGGTTTGGACGGATCTGGAAAAGTTTGTTATCCGTCTGTGTATTCCAGTCCTCTTGCTCGAGTTCTCTGACATAATCATTAACTTTCGCTTTCAAATCTGAGTAGGGGATAGATATGTTAGATAGTTTCCTTGTTGTGGCATTCTTGGCCAAACAATCAGCCATTTCATTTCCCTGAATGCCCACGTGACCGGGAACCCAAGCAAGAACAATGTTGTGACCTTACGCTTTCAAAGAGGTAAAACGTTTTGAAAAAAAAAATCAGAAGTTCAGGATGAAGGCGGTTACGGCCAGCTATGGTCTCCAAAGCTGACAACAAATCAGACAAAATCAGAAAGTCCTTGTTTGTAGATTGAGAGATTATCTTCAGGGCTAGAACCAAAGCTGTAAGTTCAGCAGAATAAACAGAAGTACCTGACGGAATATGTTTTGATAATAGTTGAGCAGCAGCACCTGGGCAATAGGCTGCACAAGCCACCCCATCTTCGGACTTTGAACCATCAGTAAATATTTTCTGAAAGGATGGGAATTTAGTACAGAGATCGGCAAACAATGCCTTGTATGCCAGAGAGCTGGTGGATTCTTTGCGAAAAGCTGCAAGATCAAAGCGAATTTCTGGTGTGAAAAAGGTCCACAGAGGTTTATCTGGAAACTTGGAGAAGTCTGGACACAGCTCCTAGATCAAGACCTGCATTCTGCGCATGAGGCTGCATACGAAGACCAAACGGAGGAATACAGTTGGGATTTTTTTCGAATTTACTTTGAAACTGAGGGTTACGAACACAGTCATAGACAGGGTTTTCTGGGTCACAGAGAGAGAGAGAGAGAGAGAGAGAGAGAGAGGAGGAGAGAGAGAGAGAGAGAGGGGGAGAGAGAACAAATCCCAAGAAATGAGAGTAAGAGAGACTAAAGAAATACTAAAATGAACATAGAAAGTTAAATCAATCAATTAAAACGCTTAAATTTTGGAGGAAATTTGGAAAAGCTAGTTACAGGGATAGTATTAGGGTTTACAGAACAAAGACGCCAAGAGAAAAGAGGAAGAAAACTAGGTAAAAAGGACTACAAGAAAACGACAGAAAAAAAGGTGATGAAAAAGAAGACCAGGTAAAAAGGACTAAAAACAAATACAGAAAAAGGAAGGCAATCAAAAATAAAACCAGGTAAAACGGACTATAAGAAAAAGACAGAAAAGAGAAGGAAATCAAAAATAAAACCAGGTAAAACGGACTACAAGAAAAAGACAAAAATAAGGCAATCAAAAAAAAAAAACAGGTAAAAAGGAATTCAAGAAAATGAAAAAGAAAAAGAAGGCAATGAAAAAGAAAACCAGGTAAAAAGCACTAAAAGAAAAAGACAAAAAAAGAAGGAAATCAGAAGGAAAACCAGGTAAAAAGAACTACAAGAAAAAGGCAGAAAAAAGAAGGCAATCCATCAAAAACAAAACAAATCATAATGAACACAAACAAGAAAGAACCCAAGACAAATAAAGCAAAGAGGAAAACGTGTGTTGAAAGGAACAACAAAAATGGGCAAACCCAATACAGAAATAACTGAAGCACCACGGAAGCCTTCAAATTGTTCAGGTGAGTCTTGTCCAGCACTATTTCTCAGCAGTGGGGTTCATCGCTCCTGAAGATTCCTCCATTCTCACTCCACTGGCATTGCTTTCCTGGCCCTGTCCGTCCTCCTGATACAGCGTTGTTAAAGGTGCCAGAGCTGCCCCACTGTCCACTGTCCATCCCTCACACTTTCTTTCCTCCCCTCTAAAGACTCAAAGGAGTATGGAAGAACGGAGTGCAGGGGCGGGGGAAGGGAGACATCATGGAACAAGAGAAGCGGGACAAGATGGGGAAGGCAGGGGGGAGGGGGTTGTGCGTGAAGATGAAAGGAAGGATGGCAAACCAGGGAGAGGTAGTGAAAGTTATAAAGAGGGTAAGAGTGAGAAAGACAGAGTAGTGATAAAGAGAGAGAGAGAGAGAGAGAGAGAGAGAGAGAGATGGACAGACAGACAGACAGATAGATGGACAGACAGAGAGAGAGAAACAGAAAGAGCAAAGGAAAGAAACAGCAAAAGAAATAAAGTAAAGAAAAAGAAGAAGAAAAAACAACAACAAAGGAACAAAAGCACACACAAAAATGGACACCAAACCAAAAGCGATAACTGCGAGGCTACATAAAGCGTTGACAGAACAAAACAAAAACAAAAACTAAAGTAGAAACACAGAGAAAAGAAAACCAGGTAAACCTGAAAAGAAGAGGAAAAGGACACAATCAAGCACAACAAAAGAGGTAGCTCAAAATGGAAGAAAAAGAAAAAAAAAAAACGTTCGGAAGAAACAATCAGAGCAAATGGGAAACCCCACACAGAGACAGCAGGAACACGAGGAAGCCTTGCCACTGTACAGACAGACCTTTACAGCACTGACACCTATCAGCCTTTCCACAGACAGACCTTTACAGCACTGACCCCTATCAGCCTTCCTACAGACAGACCTTTACAGCACTGACCCTATCAGCCTTCCTACAGACAGACCTTTACAGCACTGACCCCTATCAGCCTTCGTACAGACAGACCTTTACAGCACTGACAGACATTTACAGCACAGACCCCTATCAGCCTTCCTACAGACAGACCTTTACAGCACAGACCCCTATCAGCCTTCCTACAGACAGACCTTTACAGCGCTGACCCCTATCAGCCTTCCTGCAGACAGACCTTTACAGCACTGACCCCTATCAGCCTTCCTACAGACAGACCTTTACAGCACTGACCCCTATCAGCCTTCCTACAGACAGACCTTTACAGCACTGACCCCTATCAACCTGCATTGTCTCCCACGCTTTCCCCAATTCTCCCTCCGCTGGTATTTCTTTCCCCGCCCTCTCCATCCTCCCACTGCAGCATCGTCAACCACCACCCCCGTCCCCCCACCCCCACCCCCTTGTTCATCTACACCTTTGCCTTCACCCACTCCTTCCATCTTCTGTATATACCTCACGTTTTCTCTTCTCTTCTTGGATCACAAAGAGTGAGCAATGAGGAGAGGGTTGGACAGTAGGGGAGAGAGAGAGGGAGAGACAGACAGACAGACAGACAGACAACAGACAGACAGACAGAGACAGAGAGAGAGAGAGAGAGAGAGAGAGAGAGTGGGGGGAAGAGGAGGGGCAGACAAAACCAAGAAGTAACAAAGAAAGGTAAATGAGAACATTCAAAAATAGAGGATAGAAAACAAAAATCATCCAGCTAGAAGCGTTTGAAAACTGGTGGAAAACATGGAATAGGTAGCTACAAGTATAGAACAAACGTTTGCAGAGCCATAAAAACCAGGGTAGAAAGAGCACAGAAAACCACGTAAAAAGGATCTAAAGAAAAATACTCAGAAAATGAAGGTAATCAAGCAAAGAAAAAAAATATTGATGACCATTACGAAGAAAGAATGTAAGACAAATAAAGTAAAGAAAAAAAATAATGATGACCATTACGAAGACAGAATGTAAGACAAATAAAGCAAAGAAAAAAAATATTGATGACCATTACGAAGACAGAATGTAAGACAAATAAAGTATTGAAAGAAAGAACGACATCAGGGAAACCCAACACACAGATAGCTGAAGCACTATGGAAACCTTCAGACTGTTCAGACGAGTCTTGTCCAGCACTATTTCTCAGCAGTGGGGTTCATCGCTCCTGAAGATTCCCTCCATTGTCACTCCACTGGCATTGCTTTCCTGGCCCTGTCCGTCCTCCTGATACAGCGTTGTCAGAGGTGCCAGAGCTGCCCCACTGTCTACTGCCCATTACACACACTGTCTTTCCTCTTCATGATTCAGAGGAGCGTGGAGGAAGGGAGAGCAGGGGCGGTGGAATGGAGTGGTATCAGAGAGAGAGAGAGACACACACACAGGGCATGGTGGGGGATGGAGAGAGAGAGAGGAGGGGAGAAACGAGACACAC
>CM065717.1:2005000-2025000 GCA_033310375.1 Conus canariensis
AAGTAGGTCACCGGTAGCACATAACTATGTCCCATTCTATGGGAGCATAGTAGCATCATAAGCCGATAATTGCCATTTTCCCTGTTGCCTGAGGGAAAACGTATTGTTCTTCAAGAAAATAGCGATGATAGGAAAAAAATTAATCATCGCTGTTGTTCAAAAGGATCACAACTGGTTTTTCTTTTTTCCCCAGAAATAACAGCTATTATTCTTAATCAGAGCAACGGTGATGATACAGAGAAAACAGATGTTATTGCTATGCACATTCGTGTATCATATGTAGGAGTAAACAGCGGCAATGAATTATTTCACTGTTGTTTATGTTTTCGTCGAGAAAAGGACTTTCCTCAAGACTGCAGAGGGGACAGTTGTTATCATGAGGAAAACAAGCAAAACTCTTGTGATCCGAGTGAAAAGAGGGAAACTATAAGACTGTTGTGATCGAAGTGAAAAGAGGGAAACTATAAGACTGTTGAGATGTTGAGATCCAGGTGAAAAGAGGGAAACTATAAGACTGTTGTGATCCAAGTGAAAAGAGGGAAACTATAAGACTGTTGTGATCCAGGTGAAAAGAGGGAAACTATAAGACTGTTGTGATCCAGGTGAAAAGAGGGAAACTATAAGACTGTTGTGATCCAAGTGAAAAGAAGGAAACTATAAGACTCTTGTGATCCAGGTGAAAAGAGACAAACTATAAGACTGTTGTGATCCAGGTGAAAAGAAGGAAACTATAAGACTCTTGTGATCCAGGTGAAAAGAGACAAACTATAAGACTGTTGTGATCCAGGTGAAAAGAAGGAAACTATAAGACTTTGTGATCCAGGTGAAAAGAGACAAACTATAAGACTGTTGTGATCCAGGTGAAAGAAGGAAACTATAAGACTGTTGTGATCCAGGTGAAAAGAGAGAAACTATAAGACTGTTGTGATCCAGGTGAAAAGAAGGAAACTATAAGACTGTTGTGATCCAGGTGAAAAGAGGGAAACTATAAGACTGTTGTGATCCAGGTGAAAAGAAGGAAACTATAAGACTGTTGTGATCCAGGTGAAAAGAGGGAAACTATAAGACTGTTGTGATCCAGGTGAAAAGAAGGAAACTATAAGACTGTTGTGATTCAGGTGAAAAGAGAGAAACTATAAGACTGTTGTGATCCAGGTGAAAAGAGAGAAACTATAAGACTGTTGTGATCGAAGTGAAAAGAGGGAAACTATAAGACTGTTGTGATCGAAGTGAAAAGAGGGAAACTATAAGACTGTTGTGATCCAGGTGAAAAGAGAGAAACTATAATACTGTTGTGATTCAGGTGAAAAGAGAGAAACTATAAGACTGTTGTGATCCAGGTGAAAAGAGGGAAACTATAAGACTGTTGTGATTCAGGTGGAAAGAAGGAAACTATAAGACTGTTGTGATTCAGGTGGAAAGAAGGAAACTATAAGACTGTTGTGATCCAAATGAAAAGAGGGAAACTGTTATTCTGAAGAAAGTAAAATCAGTTATAATCGTCAGGGAAAACAGAAAAACAGTTGTGAACCGTTTATAAAGTAGCGACAATTTCTGGTTTTCCAACTAATCACCGTTTTCCTGCAGGATTATGAGTTTATTTCTTCAGAAAAACAGGGAAAGCAGGCACTATTGCCTTCTGACGCCAGCATGCTCCCATGCTGTTCATAACAACACTAATTCAGAGAATGCCACGACAAGACTTCTCTCTCTATCTATCCATCTGCCATTCCTTTACATCCCCACCTCCCCTTTCTCAATATTCCAGCTCAATACGTGGTCTCCGGATTTTTGTTAGCAAATACCACGCTCTGTAGTTGTAAGAATGCCTTACGTTTTAATCCCGCAAACAAAATCTGCAGGCCGCTCTATTTTCCCCGTTCTGTCCCATCCCCTCTATGCTCTTCACCCTCCTGTAGTGTGTATTGATCACACGTGAGTGGGAATAGGCCTCCTGTTTCTTGTCTTCTTTTCTTTTCCTCTGGTGAACTTTGCCCAGAATTTGGCCAAGATCAGACAGGAATTTGGCACCAGTTCGGGCAGCTTGAGATTTTTTAAGAACATGTAAAGGTTCCAGGATTATTTCCGTTCCACACTCAGGCATTCATGGAAAGGAACAGGTGCTTTTCACTGAGCACGCACGCACGCACGCACGCACGCACGCACTCACACACACACACACACACACACACACACACACACACACACACACACACACACAACACACACACACACACACACACGGACCACTGATCAAATATTCATATTGTCAAAACTAGTTGATAAGGTACTAAAAGACAGAACTAAAAGGCTTTACTGCTGTTTTGTTGACAGCAAAGCATTTGATAATACTTTATATGGCACGAAGCCCTACTGATGAAAATGATGCAAGCGGGAATAACTGGTAAATGCTACCAAATCATACAGGACATGTACAACGGGGCTACGGTTTGTACAAGAAGCCAATCTGGTTTCACTAAGGACATATTAATACAAAAAGGTGTCCTCCAAGGTAATACCCTTAGCCCAACCTTATTTAACATATTCATAAATGACATTGTCGGATATCTCAGAGACCATGATTCCCCCAAAATTTCCGATCTAAAACAAGTCGACATTCCGTATCTTTTGTATGCAGATGATTTAGCTATCCTCTCGACTTCAAAACAGGGACTTCAGCGTAAATTAAACCAGTTACACAACTACTGTTTAGACTGGGGAATGAAAATCAACACAGAGAAAACAAAGGTCGTTGTATTCACCAAATCAGATCCAGAGGTTTGCGGTGAAAACATAATTGAAACAGTAGATCAATATAAATATCTTGGAGTCATTTTCCATAAAAACGGACATTTTACAGAAGCCCAAGAACACTTAGCAAGACTGGGGAATAAAGCCGCACATACCTTGAATAGAACGTTTTACGGTCAAAATGTAAATGTGAGAACAGTTACAACCCTATTTGACTCGTTAGTCTCTCCCATCTTTACATATGGGTCGGAGGTGTGGTTCCCATCCTCTTACCAATACAATGATGAAATATGTCAAGAAAAGAAAATGCAGCTTTTGTTCAAAACCTGCCTTGCAAACAAATTCCCACATGAAACTGCACACATTAAATTCTGCAGGCAATTATTAAGAGTTCATAGAAAAGCAATGACATTACCGGTTTTGGGCGAACTGGGGAGATTCCCGATTACTTTTAAAGTGATAACCCAGGCTATCGCATTCTGGATACACATATTAGAGTCAGACCAAGACTCTTATCAACAACAGATTTATCAGTCAATGATCTCTCAGGGCACCGAAGAAAGCAAATGGACGAAGTTTATACGACAAACCTTGTCAACGATAGGATTACAGCATGTCTGGGAAAATCAGGGTACATTTAGTGTGACTCGCCTGAAGTTTCTAATCATTGCGAAGCTGGAAAGGTTTTATATTGAGTTTTGGAAGAAACAAAAGAACGAAAGCACATCCAAGCTCAAATTTTATGCCACAGTTACTACCGAATACAAACAGGCGGCTTATTTGGAGCAACACACTGACACAGATTGCAGACGAGCACTGACTAGCTTACGAATAAGTGCCCACGACCTCCAAATTGAGAGGGGCCGTTATACCAACACTGACAGAGAAAACAGATTATGCACGACATGCCACGTCGTTGAGGACGAACTACATTTTCTCGATGACTGCAAATTATTTGACCAACAACGTTATGACCTGATGACAAACATCATAAAAACTGATTTTCCACCACAGACTAACATGACAAAACCCTCGGAGCTCATGTTATTGGACTGCTTCCAACCTGTACTTGCCCAGTATATCCTGTTGTGTTTTTCTCTTCGGAGACAGAAAATTTAATCAGACTCTGATACACACTGTGCTTTTTCTTTCTGCTACTAATGTTATGTTGCAAGATGTGACAACGCTGGGATTAGTTTAGTTTAGGTGAATGTCTGAACTTGATCATCTGTGCCCCACAAAACCTCTGGTTTTCATATGGCAATAAAATATGTTCTTTGTTCTTGTTCTTGTTCTCACACACCACCACCACCACCACCACCACCACCACCATCACCACCACCATCATCATCACAATCATCATCACCACCACCATCATCATCACAATCATCATCACCACCACCATCACCACCACCACCACCGCCAGCACACATCAGAGAGAGAGAGAGAGAGAGAGAGAGAGAGAGAGAGAGTCCGTCTCATTTTCCTCGCCCTCTCAGTGACACTGACCCACGCCGCTCATTCCGACCTCCGTCCATAGCCACAGCCTGGCGCCGGCAATCCACAGGGAGCAGTCACTGTCTGGGCGTCATGGCGCCACCCAGCAGAGGACACCCCGCCCTGCTGCTGAGACGTTTCGTTGGTGTTCTGTGGCGCCTGTTGGATCCAATACACCTAAGACATCAAGTATGAAGTTGCCTACTGCTTAGTGGTGGAGCCAGCGTGAGTAATCTCTCCCTCCGGAGAACGCCACTCTATCTGTTATGCGACATTCCCCAATGAATTTGCCGACACCTGTAAACCCGCCAGAACCTAATGGAGGGCGGGGATGTGTCGAGGTGAATGAAACTGAGGTCACTCAAGAGCAAGGCATGAAGGGCTTACAGAATCGGAGACATCTTTTATGCTGGTCGATGAGGATGTGGGTGAGGCAGATCATGCTATGGAGCTCTTTCTGCTCTGAGACTGCATGACAGGTCTGTACTCGATGTGGGTGAGGCAGATCATGCTATGGGGCTCTTTCTGGTCAGAGACTGCATGACAGGTCTGTACTCGATGTGGGTGAGGCAGATCATGCTATGGGGCTCTTTCTGCTCAGAGACTGCATGACAGGCCTGTACTCGATGTGGGTGAGGCAGATCATGCTATGGAGCTCTTTCTGGTCAGAGACTGCATGACAGGCCTGTACTCGAAGTGGGTGAGGCAGATCATGCTATGGGGCTCTTTCTGGTCAGAGACTGCATGACAGGCCTGTACTCCTCGCTTACTTTCTTAATGTATCCTGGCATCAGCAGGCGCGTGAAATACAGACACCTACAGTGTTGGTCAGCTCTGTCTGTCTGTCTGTCTGTCTGTCTGTCTGTCTGTCTGTCTGTCTGTCTCTCTGTCTCTGTCTCTCTTTCTCATGCACGTTTTTGAGTTCTGAGTTCTCTCTCTCTCTCTCTCTCTCTCTCTCTCTCTCTCTCTCTCTCTCTCTCTCTCTCTCTCTCTCTCTCTCTCTCTCTCCTAAAGGTGGTTCATCTTTTCTCAGATTGTTCAAGGGCAGGCAAAGGACATGCCAAGATAAACACAGTTCCAAACTGCCACCTTTTCCTTTCCATCTCCGATGTCCATTCAATGCCCCTTCAGCACCCCTCCCGCCCTCCTCCCTTCACCTTCCCGCCCTCCATCCTCCCCGATCCTTCTCCCTGCCCTTTCACCCCCCCCCCTCCATCCCAGTCTTCTTCCCCCTCTTCGCTCCACCAACCCTTCCCTCTTTCCCTCTTTCCCTTTTTCTCCAGCAAAGGATGATCGTATCAATATGCTGTGCCATCATCACGGAAAAGTGTCAGGGTTTTTTTTTTAGACCAAACAACTAAGATGACGACGTAATCAGTAATTATCTTGAAAAGAACAGTGACCATTACTATTTTCATGCAAACGCAGCAATGGTAACAGTCAGTAAACACAAATAACGACGTGGAAACAGTGGATTTGACGTGGAAAACATAACTTCAAAGACTGCTGACGCTTTCAAAATGTGAAACAATGGGTGTAGAGAAAGAAAATACCTTATGACTACAGAAACTGTGAACAGTAGAAACAGTTTATAAGTGCGGTTATTTTTGTGCTCCATTCCTTTTGGCAAAGCAATCTTTGACAGCCCTACAGTCTGCGCAATGTCATCAATGAGATCAATGCATATACTGTCATCAATGAGATCATTGCATATAATGTCATCAATGAGATCATTGCATAATTATAATGTCATCAATGAGATCAATGCATATAATGTCACCAATGACATCATTGCATATGATGTCATCAATGAGATCAATGCATATAATGTCATCAATGAGATCAATGCATATAATGTCATCAATGAGATCAATGCATATAATGTCACCAATGACATCATTGCATATGATGTCATCAATGAGATCAATGCATATAATGTCATCAATGAGATCAATGCATATAATGTCATCAATGAGATCATTGCATAATTATAATGTCATCAATGAGATCAATGCATATAATGTCACCAATGACATCATTGCATATGATGTCATCAATGAGATCAATGCATATAATGTCATCAATGAGATCAATGCATATAATGTCATCAATGAGATCAGTGCATATGATGTCATCAATGAGATCAATGCATATAATGTCATCAATGACATCATTGCATATGATGTCATCAATGAGGTCAATGCATATAATGTCATCAATGAGATCAATGCATATGTCATCAATGAGATCAATGCATGTACTGTCATCAATGAGGTCAATGCATATAATGTCATCAATGAGATCAATGCATATAATGTCATCAATGAGATCAATGCATGTACTGTCATCAATGAGATCATTGCATATAATGTCATCATCAATGAGGTCAATGAATATAATGTCATCAATGAGATCAATGCATATCCACGTGCGTCGTACTTTCTCGTTTTACATGGGTCATGGTGCTCTGTTTTCGTGGATGATGACTGTATTCATGATGATTGTGTCTGACAGCCATATGAGAGCCAAAAGCACGAAAAAGGAGCAATTAAGTAGGATCGAAAGAAGTAACTAACATTTTTTTCAAAGAAAAGTTGTGGACTTGTCAGGTCTAACACATCATATACTTCATCCTTGGCGATGTTTACGTTATGAACTTGTCAGGTCTAGCACATCATAGACTTCATCCTTGGCGATGTTTACGTTATAAACTTGTCA
Source organism: Conus canariensis (assembly GCA_033310375.1). NCBI lineage: Eukaryota > Metazoa > Mollusca > Gastropoda > Neogastropoda > Conidae > Conus > Conus canariensis. The sequence continues at coordinate 2,011,967 of CM065717.1, forward strand.
GGTCTAGCACATCATAGACTTCGTCCTTGCCCCCTATCCTGTTCCTCTTCGCTCCCTGCCATTTCTCCATACCCCCTCCCCTCCCCCTAAGTCCCCAGTCGTCCCTCTTACAGCCACATGTCCAAGGCATGGATGTGAACGGGTTGCAGACCTCGGACAAGATCAGAGAGGAAAGGGACATGGGACTGGGCAGATTCTGATCGCTGTCCTCAGGACATGGCTGTGCTGAAGAATGGCGATGGTGTTCTCTGTACATTTCCTCCATGTGGATGTCCTCAGGACATGGCTGTGCTGAGGATGCGATGGTGTTCTCTGTACATTTCCTCCATGTGGATGTCCTCAGGACATGGATGTGTTGAGGAATGGTGATGGTGTTCTCTGTACATTTCCTTTGTGTGGATGTCTTCAGGACATGGATGTGTTGAGGAATGGCGATGGTGTTCTCTGTACATTTCCTCCATGTGGATGTCCTCAGGACATGGCTGTGCTGAGGATGCGATGGTGTTCTCTGTACATTTCCTCCATGTGGATGTCCTCAGGACATGGCTGTGCTGGGGAATGGCGATAGTGTTCTCTGTACATTGCCTTTTGAGGCAAACAGAAAGGAGAAGGGCGTAGATGCCTGAGAATGCATATGAGTGATAAAACACATGCACACGCACATACACACACATACACATAGACACACAGACACATGCCACATTATGCACATGCACACATGCTGTCACTCACACACACACACACACACACACACACACACACACACACACACACACACATCATCATCATCATCATCATCATCATCATCATCATCACACGCACGCACGCATGCACGCACGCACGCACACACACACACACACACACACACACACACACACACACACACACACACACACACACACCATCACACCATCACACGCACACACACACACACACACACACACACACACACACACACACACACACAACACACGCACGCACGCACTCACACACGCACGCACGCACGCGCGCACATACACACGCACACACAACAACACACACACACACACACACACACACACACACACACACACACACACACACCTTCCTGTTTTTCCTCCCTTCTCCACCTTTCCCTACTCCTAACTCTCTCGGCCTTACCATGCTCCCCCCCCTCCCCGTCCTTCCCTGCCTCCCCTCTCACCGTTCGCCCTGCCTCATTTCTAGGAGTCAGTGACAGTCTCCAACATGTCTGACATTGATCAGCTATTGGATTGCTTCAAGGCATTCATTTCTAGGAGTCAGTGACAGTCTCCAACATGTCTGACCTTGATCAGCTGTTGGATTGTTTCAAGGCATTCATTTCTAGAAGTCAATGACAGTCTCCAACATGTCTGACCTTGATCAGCTATTGGACTGTTTCAAGGCATTCATTTCTAGGAGTCAGTGACAGTCTCCAACATGTCTGACCTTGATCACCTATTGGATTATTTCAAGGCATTGTGCAATGCGATACTTACAGCAAGGAGGGACCACTCCTAATCATTCTTCACAGTCTCCAACATGTCTGACGTTGAGCAGTTATTGGATTGTTTTAAGGCATTGTGCAATGCGATACTTACAGCAGGGAGAGACCACTCCTGATTATTCTTGCCCCAAGGCTTCGTTTGTCCCTCCCGCCGTGTCTTCCATGGCTGTGATCTTCTATCATGTTGTCCCTCCCGCCGTGTCCTCCATGGCTGTGATCTTCTATCATGTTGTCCCTCCCGCCGTGTCCTTCATGGCTGTGATCTTCTATCAGGTTGTCCCTCCCGCCGTGTCCTCCATGGCTGTGATCTTCTATCAGGTTGTCCCTCCCGCCGTGTCCTCCATGGCTGTGATCTTCTATCATGTTGTCCCTCCCGCCGTGTCCTCCATGGCTGTGATCTTCTATCAGGTTGTCCCTCCCGCCGTGTCCTCCATGGCTGTGATCTTCTATCAGGTTGTCCACTCCCGCCGTGTCCTTCATGGCTGTGATCTTCTATCATGTTGTCCCTCCCGCCGTGTCCTCCATGGCTGTGATCTTCTATCAGGTTGTCCCTCCCGCCGTGTCCTTCATGGCTGTGATCTTCTATTATGTTGTTATTCCTGCCGTGTCCTCCATGGCTGTGATCTTCTATCAGGTTGCCACTCCCGCCGTGTCCTCATGGCTGTGATCTTCTTTTCAGGTTGTCTCCCGCCGTGTCCTTCATGGCTGTGATCTTCTATCAGGTTGCATTCCCGCCGTGTCCTCCATGGCTGTGATCTTCTATCAGGTTGTCCCTCCCGCCGTGTCCTTCATGGCTGTGATCTTCTATCAGGTTGTCATTCCCGCCGTGTCCTCCATGGCTGTGATCTTCTATCATGTTGTCCCTCCCGCCGTGTCCTCCATGGCTGTGATCTTCTATCAGGTTGTCATTCCCGCCGTGTCCTCCATGGCTGTGATCTTCTATCATGTTGTCCCTCCCGCCGTGTCCTCCATGGCTGTGATCTTCTATCAGGTTGTCCCTCCCGCCGTGTCCTCATGGCTGTGATCTCCTTCTTTCAGGTTGTCACTCCCGCCGTGTCCTCCATGGCTGTGATCTCCTTCTATCAGGTTGTCACTCCCGCCGTGTCCTCCATGGCTGTGATCTCCTTCTATCAGAGGACTCGGATCAGTTCCGCTTTCCTTGACTGAATTGTCGCTGACGTATTACACGCTTGCGTCAACGACAAAGTGTGACGTACCAAATGACATGTTCTTTTGATGTATCATACAGGACGTATCATCTTTTTTTTTCTATAAGAATTCCCCTACGATTATTGCGTACGTTTTATTGTTTTGGCAAAAAAGCGAAAATGTATATTTTCATGATGGTTTGTTACAGAGATGATATTGTCAAAACATGTAACAGCGTTTGCTTTGTTGCGTTCATTCAGATTCGTCTTCTTGGATGAACATAAATTATGATTGAACTCAGATAGAACTGCTTCATTATGTTTCGTCAGATGTATCTGTGTGTGTCCAGTTTTTCATCTTTATTTCGGAATATAATGTTTCTTTTTATATGCAGGATAGTAAAATAGCATGGTAACACATTACAGATATTCTACGTATCATTTACATATCTTTTCACAGCATGTAGAGCAATAATTGTGTGTGTGATGGTGTGTGTGTGTGTGTGTGTGTGTGTGTGTGTGTGTGTGTGTGTGTGTGTGTGTGTGTGTGTGTGTGGTGTGTGTGTGTGTGTGTGTGTGTGTGTGTGTGTGTGTGTGTGTGTGGTCTGTAATGGTATGTGTGTGTGAGGGGTGGGGGGAGGTGTGTGTGTGTGTGTGTGTGTGTGTGTGTGTGTGTGTGTGTGTGTGTGCGCGCGCGCGCGTGTGTGTGTGTGTGTGTGTGTGTGTGTGTGTGTGTGTGTAGATAGATAGAAGAAGAAGAAGGAGAGAGAGAGAGAGAGAGAGAGAGAGAGAGAGAGAGAGAGAGAGAGAGGAAGGCGGTTGGGAGAGGGAAATGGGAGGTGGAGGCAGACAGAAGAAGCAAATGTCTTCTGTTTCCACTTCGTTTGAACAGCCGGTGAAGCGATATGTCACCGGTGCATGAAGCAAACAAACAACAAGCGAACAAATCAACAAACACACAAACAACAAACAAACAAACAACAAACTAACAAATCAACAAACTGAAATACAAAACAATGTATAAACTGAACATGCTTTCTGCCGTTTCTGCTTCCCCCTGCAATCGATGTGGATCGAAAAGGGACACAGGGTTCTCGACTGCAATGCATTTTTTCTGCTACCTGTCTGTCTGTCTGTCTGTCTGTCTGTCTGTCTGTCTGTCTGTCTCTCTCTCTCTCTCTCTCTCTCTCTCCATTCTTTGTTGAACTAGCCCCCCCCCCCCCCAATACACCCTTCTTCACCTCACCAGTGATTGGCGAATCTTTGATACGTTTTCATTACTCCCTGTGTATTTCTCTCGTTTCTTTTCATTGTCTTTTTTAGGGGGTAGGGAGGAGGGGGTCACATTGGGTCCCATGTGAATTCTTCCTTCCAATACAAGGCCAAGGTCACACAGAGACTTGGCCTTGATATCCAGCTGTTCTTGACTGACACCTCCACCATCACCCTGCATCACCACCACCCTCCCCTCATCCACGTCCCCTCTTTGCCCCTCTCCCTCTCCATTTTCCAGGACGGTTTTGCGGCGTTAATTTTGTGCCAGATTGTGCAGGACAGTGACCTTTAAAAGAGGAGGGTCTCTCTCTCTCTCTTTGATCACATTTATGTCACTAATTCTAACAACGTAGTAGAAACTGCTGTACCTGTCTATGGTCTTAGTGATCATTTTCCAGTGTGTTTAACACGGTCAAAGAAAGGAATTAAAATACCCAGATGCACTCATAAGTGTATATCGTTTCGCAGCTATAAAAACTTCCACACTGAAGAATTTTTGGCCGATCTATGTGTGGCAGATTTTTCTAGTGTTTTTCAATACAATCATCCTGATGATGCACTTGCTGCTTGGTACAAGATTTTTGTTCCTATTTTCAATAAGCATGTCTTGCTTCGGACTAAACGTGTTAAATTAACCGAGAAACCACCGTGGTTAACAAAAGAAATAGATGCTGAAATAAGAATTCGTGACAATTTATTACAAACAACAGGAAAAGACAAGAAATTTAGGCAACAACGGAATAAAGTCACTGAGATGAAAAGAGCCGCACGGAAGAGGTATTTTAGTGATTTAATTTCATCAAAACAAGATTCAAAATCTATTTGGAAGGCTATAAATCAGTTGTCCGGGAAAACATCACCGCCATCTGCTTCTTATACGTCCAATTTATCTGTTGAATATCTGAACACATTTTACTACCGTGGCAGAGAGAACAATAAAGATAAACAACACACAGGCTAATAATTTAGATCCACTGAAATGTTTCTGCGAGTCAAAAAATATCGTTGACAAACTCCATTTTCCATACACAGGCGTCCATGAAGTGCACAAGGAGTTAAGTATATTAAAACCATCGAGTTCCCGTGGTTTGGATGGGTTAGACAGTAAAATTTTGAAGATATCAGCGCCCATTATCTCTGATTGTGTTACATATATTTATAACTTATGTATTGAAAAATGTTACTATCCACAAAGCTTCAAAGACGCTAAAGTTTTGCCTGTTCTTAAGTCTGGTGATCCATCTGACCCCTCTAATTATAGACCCATATCTATACTATCTGCTCTGTCTAAACCTCTTGAAAAACATATCAAACACAATCTACAGTCCCATTTTACAAAGTATGACTTATTTCACCCAAATCAGAATGGATTTAGAAGGAATCATTCGTGCCATACTATGCTGACTAATTTTATTGAGAAATTGCATTTAAATATAAACAATGATTTACTTACTGGTGCAATTTTTGTTGATTTTGCGAAAGCGTTCGACACCATTGATCACAGTATCCTCTCTAAAAAGTTAACTATGTACGGTTTGAATGATAATTCCCTAAAACTCATAGCATCGTTTCTTCATAACAGAAGACAAGCAGTATTTCAAGATTCCACTTTATGTTCTGTTGCTTCGAACAAATATGGAGTTCCCCAGGGATCGGTTCTGGGTCCTATATTATTTTCAATTTATATAAATGACCTTCCACTTCATTTGATATCCTCTTGCGAACTTTTTGCAGACGACACTACCATTTACAATGAAAATAAAAGCTCTGATGCAATATGCGCCTCCTTACAAAATGATATACTAAGGCTTGTTTCCTGGACGGAAGAAAATCATATGGCAATTCATCCTCATAAATCCAAATTCATGCTAGTTACAACAAGACAGAAAAAACAGAACATTAAGAATAAATCACCGGAGTTAAAAGTTAGTGATAACACATTAGAAGAAGTAAGTTTCTACAAATTATTAGGACTTACTATAGACAATAACCTGTCCTGGTCCGAACATATTTCTATGCTTTGCAAAAGACTTTCCAAGAAAACATTCCAGTTGAATAGAATAAAACATTTTCTTGATCAGCATACCAGAAAGCTATTTTTTCGTGCATACATCCAGCCAGATATTGATTATGCATCAACATGTTGGGATCAGGCCAGTCAAAATTGCTTAAAACCTCTTGACAGCTTATACAGACGCTCTCTCAAACTAATTCTTCTTAAATCCTCTTCTCTTGTCCCTGTAGATTATAAACAATTAGATATTCTCCCCTTCAGTCTTAAATGTCGCTACAACAAAGCTGTTTTCATGTTTAAAATTGTGAACAATTTAACGCCTGCTTATCTCAACAACAAATTTCCCATCAATAATGTTCGTAACAAACGTAATATCCGCATTCCTCTCCCAAGAACTAATCTTTTTATGTCTTCTCTCATTTATTCTGGAAGCAAATTATAGAATGATATGCAAGACCACATTAAATGCAAATCAAGCGTTTTGTCATTTAGGAAGGCATACCACTCACATTTGATAGAACAGTGTTAAGTCAAAACATGTTGAGTAACATAATATACAACAACCTCAACTTGATGGGTCCTTTTATGCATTTTCATATGACTTGAATTGATCATGTGCTTATACTGTAAGTGTTTGGTGGTATACGATGGTGTTTGTGTGGAGGAGGCGAGCATCTGAAGTGATATGTATGCGGAAATGCATGCACACGCTTGTGCGTGTGCGTGCGTGTGCTGGTGTGTGTGTGTGTGTGTGTGTGTGTGTGTGTGTGTGTGTGTGTGTGTGTGCATGTGTGTATATGTGTGTGCGTGCGTGCGCGCGTGCGTGCGTGCGTGCGCGCCCGCGTGTGTGCGTGCGTGCTTACGTGTGTGTGTGTGTGTGTGTGTGGTGTGTGTGTGTGTGTGTGTGTGTGTGTGTGTGTGTGTGTGTGTGTGTGTGTGTGTGTGTGTTTGAGCCGTACACGAGCGCACATGCTTATTTTCGTTTCTTCTTTTTCTTTCTTTTTCCCGAATGTACATTATTCCTAAATTGTGACCTAACCCTTGTTACTAGGTAATATTTATGTTAATCATGTTTCGTCGTTATAAGTTTGTTCATTGTTTCCTTTTCGTGTATCATGTATATGTTTATTTTGATATCGTTTGTACTGTTCTTGTTCTGGAGGGCATGGTGTAAAAAAGCTGTAAGCTTATCCATTTTACCCTCAATAAAAATATTCGTATTCGTTTTCGTGTTCTCTCTCTCTCTCTCTCTCTCTCTCTCTCTCTCTCTCTCTCTCTCTCTCTCTCTCTCTCTCTCTCTCTCTCTCTCTCTTGCGCTCGCATGCCACTGACACACACGCTTACACACACATACACACACGCGCGCGCGCGCACGCACGCGCGCGCGCACACACACACACACACACACACACACACACACACACACACACACACACACACACACACGCACGCACACACACACACACACACACACACACACACACACACACACACACACACACACAGAGTTCGGATGAAGACACAAGTGGACACTTCTGTTAACGCCACTCTAAGTTCAGGCCAAGTGCCAGAACCTCATCGGTTCCACCTTCCTCACCCTCTCTGCCATCCCCCCCCCTCCCCCACCCGACCCCTCCATCCTCACTCGCTTTTCTCTTCCAGCATTTACACCTCCCCTCCCTGTCTCCCCTAACACCTCTCCCTAGGACCATACCCTGCACCCTATCTCTATCCATTCCCCACACTTCAGAACTGCCGACACATGCCATTCTCATGTCAGGACAAAGGGTACTTTTTCTGCGTGGCGTTGCTCAAATATAAAAACAGTATTCATTCATGCACTGAAAGGGAATCAACAACTGCTATTCTGGGGCTTCGGACTTCCAAATTTACTTCGCCAAGACGTCAATTATATATGTCTTATCCCGTCCGTTTGTTTGTTTGTTTGTTTTGTTTGTATGTTTCTTCGCTTGTTTTCTTTGTCTCTCTGCAGGATTACATAAAAACTACGAATCCATTTTAACCGAATTTTGTCAAAAGATGGGATGTGGGCAAGGCACGAACCCGTTTAATTCGGGAGAGGAGCCGTACTGCGGATCCGGATTTATAGCAGAATGATTTCACATTTAATTACGCAAAAATAAAATTAAACAAAAACACTGTTTTTTGCGAAATTTCTCAAAAAGATGGAATGCAGCCCAAAGGAAAAGCCGTTCAGTGTGTGTGTGTGTGTGTGTGTGTGTGTGTGTGTGTGTGTGTGTGTGTGTGTGGTGTGTGTGTGTGTGTGTGTGGTGTTAGCTGTTGAACTTGTTCTCCGCATACTTTGTTACAAAGAGTATGCCTTAAAAGTCTGGATGTTTTTTTTCTGTGACAGCAAGCAGTGTGAAAGTTTCTCGGTCACAGACAAAAAAACTGACACCACGAGATTCATGCAGCCTGGACATGCTGGCAGGAATTGGACGTTGTTCTTTCACCACGTTCACCTGGGCTTGGCCATCGTACGATATAATGATACCGATGTGAACTTTTGAAGTGTGCATGTATCTGCCCTTTGTTGACAAGGATTACATCCAAGTACTTGACGCTGTCAAATGCCTCCAGTTTGTGTCCACCTACAGTGCTGTCTGCATTTCTGTTGACTCTAAAGCTCAAGGGCGGGGATGGGGAGGGCGTAACAAAGCTTGCGGACACTTGACAGTCGTTTTGATTGACGTTTCTGTAAGAATGATATGGTCTGTAGTGGACGTGACTGTCTGCCTTTCATTTCCAGCCTTTATCCAGCATAATAATGTACAATTTACAGTGCAGGATAATAATGTACAACTTACAGTGTAGGATAATAATGTACAACTTACAGTGCAGGATAATAATGTACAATTTACAGTGCAGGATAATATTGTACAACTTACAGTGCAGGATAATAATGTACAACTTACAGTGCAGGATAATAATGTACAATTTACAGTGCAGGATCATAATGTGCAATTTACAGTGCAAGATAACAATGTACAATTTACAGTGCAGGATAATATTGTACAATTTGCAGTGCAGGATAATAATGTACAATTTACAGTGCAGGATAATGATGTACAACTTACAGTGCAGGATAATATTGTACAATTTACAGTGCAGGATAATATTATATAATTTACAGTGCAGGAAAAACGTCCAGTTCCTTTCAGTGGATGGTATATTGTCAGAAGCGAAGGCTTTTCAGTGAACTTGTTCCCTTTACCATGTCTGTATTGTCAGTGAACTTGTTCCCTTTACCATGTCTGTATTGTCAGAAGCGAAGGCTTTTCAGTGAACTTATTCCATTTACCATGTCTGTATTGTCAGTGAACTTATTCCACTTACCATGTCTGTATTGTCAGAAGCGAAGGCTTTTCAGTGAACCCCTTTACCATGTCTGTATTGTCAGAAGCGTAGGTTTTTGAGTGAACTTGTTCCCTTTACCATGTCTGTCAGGATTACAGAATCACACAACTTAACTATTGTCTGATTTTATGCCTGGAACATACTTCGTGAATGCGATTTTTTTCAACCCCTTGCAGTGGGGATTATATTTTCATTGAAAACATGAAAGAACACACTTCAAACACACATATCGTTGCGGACAATGAAGCATGTTGTGAAATCCATTCGAAATGAGAGACTACAAAAGTAATTATGATCGCAAAACAAACAAACTCGCAAACATTAAGCATGCAAAACAAACAAACACACAAACATTAAGCATGCAAAACAAACACACAAACATTAAGCATGCAAAACAACAAACACACAAACATTAAGCATGCAAAACAAACACACAAACATTAAGCATGCAAAACAAACAAACACACAAACATTAAGCATGCAAGCAAACAAACACCCAAACAATAAGCATGCAAAATAGATTTCGAGAAAAGGCAGGAGGCTTTTCAGATTTCACAAGAACATGAAATTAGGAACATAACGAAAACACATTACAGTCATGAAATTAGGAACATAACGAAAACACATTACAGTCATGAAATTAGGAACATAACGAAAACACATTACAGTCATGAAACTAGGAACATAACGAAAACACATTACAGTCATGAAATTAGGAACATAACTAATGCACATTACAGTCATGAAATTAGGAACATAACTAAAACACATTACAGTCATGAAATCAGGAACATAACTAAAACACATTACAGTCATGAAATCAGGAACATAACTAAAACACATTACAGTCATGAAATCAGAAACATAACTAAAACACATTACAGTCAAAGAATCATACGCTGTAAACTACTTTACACATTTTTGTTCATTGCACAGTAAGATGCAAATTGTTCAAACTTATTTTGCTCTTTAGATGATTGATTGTCGGATCCGACACTGACGGTATATGCCATGAAGATTCATTTCCTGATAAGATTCTACGACAGGCAGAACGCAGGTATAATCATCATGAGCATGCAGCTTCGACTGATGAGTGGCGCAGGCACATCTTCAAATGAACAACGACACTAGTCACATTTCTGAAAGCCATAACAGGTGCTTTTAAAATCAACGCATAAGTACATCTGTTACATCTCTGTTTTTATGTGTATTCGTTTTTGTTGTCTTTTTTTGCTGGTATTATTCATGAAATTGTGATCTAACTGAACTCCATATTTGCTCGTTATGTGTTGATTGTATGGTATTGAGTTTAACCAAAATCTTTGCGTTGTCTTATCTTGTCCGAACAGTTTTGTTATGGTCACAAAGTGACACCCGGGTAGTGCTGTGGACATTGTGTGTAATATATCATGCCAAGTAATGGTTCACTGAGGATAAAAACTAAGAGAAGTGCTGTGGACATTGTGTGCAACATATCATGCCAAGTAATGGTTCGCTCAGAATAAAACAAAGACAAACTAAGAGAACCTTAGTGCTGTGGACATTGTGTGCAATACATCATGCCAAGTAATGGTTCACTCAGAATAAAACAAAGACAAACTAAGAGAACCTTAGTGCTGTGGACATTGTGTGTAACATATCATGCCAAGCAATGGGTCACTCAGAATAAAACAAAGACAAACTAAGAGAACCTTAGTGCTGTGGACACTGTGTGTAACATATCATGCCAAGCAATGGGTCACATCAGGATTAAAACAAAGACAAACTAAGAGAACCTTAGTGCTGTGGACACTGTGTGTAACATATCATGCCAAGTAATGGTTCATTCAGGATTAAAACAAAGACAAACTAAGAGAACCTTAGTGCTGTGGACACTGTGTGTAACATATCATGCCAAGTAATGGTTCATTCAGGATAAAACAAAGATAAACTAAGAGAACCTTAGTGCTGTGGACACTGTGTGTAACATATCATGCCAAGTAATGGTTCATTCAGGATAAAACAAAGATAAACTAAGAGAACCTTAGTGCTGTGGACACTGTGTGTAACATATCATGCCAAGTAATGGTTCATTCAGGATAAAACAAAGACAAACTAAGAGAACCTTCAACATCTCACAAAGACCAAAGTCTTGGTGTGACGGAACTCGAACCTTCAACTTTCAAATCGCCATAATAATGTGGTAACCACTACGCTACAACAGATTACCTTTGTTTTACTTTTTTTTCTTTGTTTCTCTGTCCTTGTCTTTGTTATTTTTCCTTCGATTTTTTCCCCTTTCTTTTCTGTTCTTTTTCTCTTTTTGTTTTGCCCTCAATTGCCGAGAGAAACTCCAGCAGTCGATGTGGCCCTCTTTTCTGTACGTCCAGTAAACTAACACCGCTCCTCCCTACCACTTTCTTTTATAAGGGCAGAAAATAACGATGTCTGTGTCCTCCGGCCGTCGTCAAATGAAACCAGTTGGCTTTTCCAGAAACGTCGTCTGATTGGAGGTGATGGGGGGCGCGGGGGAGGGGGGAGGGCGAGGGGGGGGGGTAAAAAGACAGACAAGCCTTGTAATGTTCTCCCTTTCCCGAATGTTTTGAAGTACTGCATGTTCGGTTAGAGGCGAATTATTTTTTCTGTAGCTGACCTTCTCCCAATGCTCCGCATTCTACGGGAAAGTAATAACTCTAAACTTCCTTAATTAACGGAGAGAGAGAGAGAGAGAGAGGGAGAGAGAGAGAGAGAGAGAGAGAGAGAGAGAAGACAGACAGACAGACAGACAGACAGACAGACAGACAGATAGAGAGAAAGAGACAGACAGACAGACAGATAGACACGTAGACAGACAGACAGACAGACAGACAGACAGAGAAGCTAGAATCTATATACACTACCCTAAAGTCAGCTCACGTAAGCTTATGTAAGCTTAATACCGTTGTTGTAGTCGAGAAAACAGGCCCTAACAAGGCTACAGAAGAATTGCCGTAATGCCAGAAGACAGGAAACAGGCCCTATCAAGGCTGCAGAAGAATTGCCGTAATGCCAGAAGACAGGAAACAGGCCCTATCAAGGCTGCAGAAGAATTGCCGTAATGCCAGAAGACAGCAAACAGGCGCTATCAGGCTGCAGAAGAATTGCCGTAATGCCAGAAGACAGCGAACAGGCGCTATCCAGGCTGCAGAAGAATTGCCGTAATGCCAGAAGACAGCGAACAGGCGCTATCCAGGCTGCAGAAGAATTGCCGTAATGCCAGAAGACAGCGAACAGGCGCTATCCAGGCTGCAGAAGAATTGCCGTAATGCCAGAAGACAGCGAACGGACGCTATCCAGGCTGCAGAAGAATTGCCGTAATGCCAGAAGACAGCGAACAGGGGCTATCCAGGCTGCAGAAGAATTGCCGTAATGCCAGAAGACAGCGAACAGGCGCTATCCAGGCTGCAGAAGATTGCCCTAATGCCAGACAGACATTCCAAGAGAAGGCAGATACGTCTGGCCTTTCAGACAACTGTCAGCCAAATTTGGTGGCATCTACTTTAGCCAAATTTGGTGGCATCTACTTTAGCCAAATTTGGTGGCATCTACTTTCCAGGCCAACAAAAGACATTCCAGGGTCAGTGACGTTTGAGGCCGTTACTCTGTCTTTTGTAACGTGAGAGCAGAATAGTTTTTGTTTTCATCCCAAGACGACACGGAGAGAAAGATGTCATTCCAGCATATCAGGCTTCAG
>CM065717.1:2027500-2035000 GCA_033310375.1 Conus canariensis
GATAGCCATCGTATGATACTGGCATGGAGGGGTGTGTGTGTGTGTGTGTGTGTGTGTGTGTGTGTGTGTGTGTGTGTTTGTGTGTGTGTGTGTTTGTGTGTGTGCATGTGTGTGTGTATGTGCGTGTGCGTGTGCGTATCTATCTAACAGTTCACTGACATCACCACAACAACACGTTAAAATGGGCACTTTGCTATGTAAGCGTATCACCACAACAACACGTTAAAATGGACACTTTGTTATGTAAGTGTATCACCACAACACGTTCAAATGGGCACTTTGCTATGTAAGTGGGCACTTTGCTATGTAAGTGTATCACCACAACATCACGTTCAAATGGGCACTTTGCTATGTAAGTATATCACCACAACAACAGGTTCAAATGGGCACTTTGCTATGTAAGTGTATCACCACAACAACACGTTCAAATGGGCACTTCGCTATGTAAGTGTATCACCACAACAACACGTTCAAATGGGCACTTTGCTATGTAAGCGTTAAAGCTGCACCCCCATCAGAAGCGACTTGACACACAGGGATAACTCTTCCAGGAAAGTGAGGGAAGGGTGCCTGTCTTACACGACACAGGACCACCAGAACCACGTTAGAATCACAACAAAAAGGGGCATTTTTCTGTACGGCGAAAGCGTGATTCGAACTCGGACCATCTGACTGTGACCATCTACTCTACCGTGTAGCCTACCAGGCACCCAAAGCGATGAATCCGACCATTGTACTATCAACACACTCATGGCTGTGGCCCCACATAGTATGTCATTATTGATCCTAAGCCAAAGGTTTTATGCCGTGAGGTCAAGAGTTGGTTCCCGAACATTTCTCCACATTAGAACCCGCGACTTTGATGGACTGAAATGAGAATCGTTTCCAGGATCAAAGCGTTCCCTGGAAGCAGAATCACAACTTTGATGGCCATTTGGGGTTTCTTTGCACATGCGTGACGGACGTCAACAAGAAAAAGAAATTGGTTATTTTTGAAAGTTTTGGCTTTTTTTTTTGCTCTGGAAATACTACCGATCGACCCATATTCATTTTTCAAGTTTAGTTGCCGAATAGGAATTTAAAAAACAGAACTTCATTGATGCTAGGCACCAGAAATAACCTACACAGGCTGTTGAAGTAGCAACAGCTTTAGTGGTGGAAGCAGCATTGGTGGTGACACATAAAACAGCAGTAGTAATAGTGATGGCAGCAGCAACAGCAGCAGCGATGGTGGTAGTTATAGTAGTAGAAGCAGTAGTAGTAGTAGTAGTGGCAGCAGCAACAGCAGCAGTAGTAGTAGTAGTCGCAATCACGGTCAACAATGACCCTAGTCCAGTCACGGTCAACAATGACCCTAGTCCAGTGACGGTCAACAATGACCCTAGTCCAGTCATACCTGAAGACGTCTTTCTGCTGTATGTTCTCTCCTCTCCTCCCTCCACCTCCCTTCCCCTCCCCCTCTTCCACCTTCTTCAACCCTCATCCTGCCCATCTCTCGTTCCTCTGCTTCCCTCATTGGCCATACATCAGACATTTCAGTATGAAATCACAACAAGACGCTCATGTTCAATCCCTAACCTCTCACAACCATCTACCCATACCTCCCCCCCCCCTCCTCACCCATCCCCCTTCCCCGAATTCACTTCCCTGCTCTTACAGCCCGTCCCCTCCATCCCTGGCCCTGCTCCCCCCCTCCCCCGCCAGCTCCTTCCCCACGCCCCCCCCCTCCCCCTCCCGTATACTCACTCACTATCATCTAATTATAATTCCTGGCAGATAAACGGTGACAGGCGGACTGAGGACTGTTATACTGTCCAAACTAAACGATCCCCAAATCCATGCTGATCACCCAGACAGACCAGGCCAGGTCCGTCAGTAGGATTCTCTGGGACCACAACACGTTGGAGGATGGCGAAAACAGCTGCTCCTGCGTGACCCCGTTATGGTGGTGTGCTGGTATGAGGGAGGACGAGGGGGGGGGGGGGGGGAGAAAGGATAGGGCATGGAGGTGGGGTCGGGGGTGGGGGTAGAGCTGTGCTCTGTGTTCTGACAGGAGCGTGGCATTCAGCGCTCTCGTAGTTAGCGGTATTACGGACAGTTGACATTCCTGTAGTCAGCGCTATTACGGACAGTTGACATTCCTGTAGTTAGCGGTACTACGGACAGTTGACATTCCTGTAGTTAGCGGTATTACGGACAGTTGACATTCCTGTAGTTAGCGGTACTACGGACAGTTGACATTCCTGTAGTTAGCGCTATTACGGACAATTGACATTCCTGTAGTTAGCGGTATTACGGACAGTTGACATTCCTGTAGTTAGCGCTATTACGGACAGTTGACATTCCTGTAGTTAGCGCTATTACGGACAGTTGACATTCCTGTAGTTAGCGCTGTTACGGACAGTTGACATTCCTGTAGTTAGCGCTATTACGGACAGTTGACATTCCTGCAGTTAGTGGTACTACGGACAGTTGACATCCCTGTAGTTAGCGCTATTACGGACAGTTGACATTCCTGTAGTTAGCGCTATTACGGACAGTTGACATTCCTGTAGTTAGCGCTATTACGGACAGTTGACATTCCTGTAGTTAGCGCTATTACGGACAGTTGACATTCCTGTAGTTAGCGCTATTACGGACAGTTGACATTCCTGTAGTTAGCGCTATTACGGACAGTTGACATTCCTGTAGTTAGCGCTATTACGGACAGTTGACATTCCTGTAGTTAGCGCTATTACGGACAGTTGACATTCCTGTACCTAGCGGTACTACGGACAGTTGACATTCCTGTAGTAGCGGTACTACGGACAGTTGACATTCCTGTAGTTAGCGCTATTACGGACAGTTGACATTCCTGTAGTTAGCGCTATTACGGACAGTTGACATTCCTGTAGTTAGCGCTACTACGGACAGTTGACATTCCTGTAGTTAGCCCTATTACGGACAGTTGACATTCCTGTAGTTAGCGCTATTACGGACAGTTGACATTCCTGTAGTTAGCGCTATTACGGACAGTTGACATTCCTGTAGTTAGCGCTATTACGGACAGTTGACATTCCTGTAGTTAGCGCTATTACGGACAGTTGACATTCCTGTAGTTAGCGCTATTACGGACAGTTGACATTCCTGTAGTTAGCGCTATTACGGACAGTTGACATTCCTGTACTTAGCGCTATTACGGACAGTTGACATTCCTGTAGTTAGCGCTACAGTTGACATTCATGTAGTTAGCGCTACAGTTGACATTCCTGTAGTTAGCGCTATTACGGACAGTTGACATTCCTGTAGTTAGCGCTATTACGACAGTTGACATTCCTGTAGTTAGCGGTACTACGGACAGTTGACATTCCTGTAGTTAGCGCTACAGTTGACATTCCTGTAGTTAGCGCTACAGTTGACATTCCTGTAGTTAGCGCTATTACGGACAGTTGACATTCCTGTAGTTAGCGGTACTACGGACAGTTGACATTCCTGTAGTTAGCGCTATTACGGACAGTTGACATTCCTGTAGTTAGCGCTATTACGGACAGTTGACATTCCTGTAGTTAGCGCTATTACGGACAGTTGACATTCCTGTAGTTAGCGCTATTACGGACAGTTGACATTCCTGTAGTTAGCGCTATTACGGACAGTTGACATTCCTGTAGTTAGCGCTATTACGGACAGTTGACATTCCTGTAGTTAGCGCTATTACGGACAGTTGACATTCCTGTAGTTAGCGCTATTACGGACAGTTGACATTCCTGTAGTTAGCGCTATTACGGACAGTTGACATTCCTGTAGTTAGCGCTATTACGGACAGTTGACATTCCTGTAGTTAGCGCTATTACGGACAGTTGACATTCCTGTAGTTAGCGCTATTACGGACAGTTGACATTCCTGTACTTAGCGCTATTACGGACAGTTGACATTCCTGTAGTTAGCGGTACTACGGACAGTTGACATTCCTGTAGTCAGCGCTATTACGGACAGTTGACATTCCTGTAGTTAGCGCTATTACGGACAGCAGACATTCCTGTAGTTAGCGCTATTACGGACAGCAGACATTCCTGTAGTTAGCGCTATTACGGACAGTTGACATTCCTGTAGTTAGCGGTACTACGGACAGTTGACATTCCTGTAGTCAGCGCTATTACGGACAGTTGACATTCCTGTAGGTAGCGCTATTATGGACAGCAGACATTCCTGTAGTTAGCGCTACAGTTGACATTCCTGTAGTTAGCGCTACAGTTGACATTCCTGTAGTTAGCGCTATTACGGACAGTTGACATTCCTGTAGTTAGCGCTATTACGGACAGTTGACATTCCTGTAGTTAGCGGTACTACGGACAGTTGACATTCCTGTAGTTAGCGCTATTACGGACAGTTGACATTCCTGTAGTTAGCGCTATTACGGACAGTTGACATTCCTGTAGTTAGCGCTATTACGGACAGTTGACATTCCTGTAGTTAGCGCTATTACGGACAGTTGACATTCCTGTAGTTAGCGCTATTACGGACAGTTGACATTCCTGTAGTTAGCGCTATTACGGACAGTTGACATTCCTGTAGTTAGCGCTATTACGGACAGTTGACATTCCTGTAGTTAGCGCTATTACGGACAGTTGACATTCCTGTAGTTAGCGCTATTACGGACAGTTGACATTCCTGTAGTTAGCGGTACTACGGACAGTTGACATTCCTGTAGTCAGCGCTATTACGGACAGTTGACATTCCTGTAGTTAGCGCTATTATGGACAGCAGACATTCCTGTAGTTAGCGCTACAGTTGACATTCCTGTAGTTAGCGCTACAGTTGATATTCCTGTAGTTAGCGCTACAGTTGACATTCCTGTAGTTAGCGCTATTACGGACAGTTGACATTCCTGTAGTTAGCGCTATTACGGACAGTTGACATTCCTGTAGTTAGCGCTATTACGGACAGTTGACATTCCTGTAGTTAGCGCTATTACGGACAGTTGACATTCCTGTAGTTAGCGCTATTACGGACAGTTGACATTCCTGTAGTTAGCGCTATTACGGACAGTTGACATTCCTGTAGTTAGCGCTATTACGGACAGTTGACATTCCTGTAGTTAGCGCTATTACGGACAGTTGACATTCCTGTAGTTAGCGCTATTACGGACAGTTGACATTCCTGTAGTTAGCGCTATTACGGACAGTTGACATTCCTGTAGTTAGCGCTATTACGGACAGTTGACATTCCTGTAGTTAGCGCTATTACGGACAGTTGACATTCCTGTAGTTAGCGCTATTACGGACAGTTGACATTCCTGTAGTTAGCGTTATTACGGACAGTTGACAAGCGGAGAGATCGGCATTGATTAACTGCTGGCAGTGCCACAGAATAGGAGAAGTACTGACTGGTTGAGAGATCCTACAGTCCTACAGTGGAGAGAGAGAGAGAGAGAGAGAGAGAGAGAGAGAGAGAGAGAGAGAGAGAGAGAGAGAGAGAGAGAGAGAGAGAGAGTTCTGGCTGTGGACATACATAAGCTCAGCGAAGATTCGGAGACAGCTTAATCGCTCCACGTAACGATTGGTCAGATCGTGGCAATGGCGGCAACCTGTGAGGATGGCTTGCAAGGACATCGATTTACAGGCCCCGTAATCAACACAACTGACAGTGAAGCGTGGACCTTAGACAGTTGAACGAAGAAGGAAAATGTCTGGAAGTCTTAAAAAAGATTCAGAGAAAAAAAAAGCATGAAAGACAGTTAAGGAAATAAGGTAACAGAGTGAGGCTCTCATTCTGTGAGAACGTCTGTATGTTGAGAACGTCTGTATCTTGGAGTGAACCGATTAGAATATACAAAAAAATATTATGTGGATTCTATTGTTATTTAAAAGACAAAAAATGCATGAATTGATTTGGGGAAGGTGGAACATGGAGGTGGAGGGTAGGGTGGAGGATGGGATGAGGAACTAGACGAATTCCAGATAAACGAGGGGCTTTTAAACAGATAACTGATGAATAAAAGTCTTCAGTGATGCCTGCTACTGCTACCATATCTGCTGTTGGTACTTGTTCTGCTACCAGTGCGGTTACTATTACAACTGCTTCAATTCTTTTCTCTCAGTACAAGATTGGTATGAACATGACAAGTAGCAACAGTATTAACAGTAATAGCAGCAGCAGCAGCAGCAGTAATACAATAGCAGATGTAGTGTTAGCAGCAGCAGAAGAAGTAGCAGCAGCATTACTACAACTACTACGACTAATACCACCACCACCACCACCGCCGCCGCCACCGAGATCATCAACACTACCACAGTCACTCCTCCTCCTCTTCCTCTTCCTCCTCCTCCTCCTCCTCCTCCTACTACTACTACTACTACTTCTACTACTACTACTACTACTACTGCTCATGCTGCTGCTACTACTACTTCTACTACTACTACTACTGCTACTGCTACGACTACGACTACAACAAATACTACTTCAACTACTACTGCTACTACTACTACTACTACTACTACTACTACTACTACTACTACTACTACTACTACTACCACTACTACTGCTGCTGCTGCTGCTGCTGCTGGTACTGCTGCTGCTGATGTTGCTACTTTTCATGATGCTTAATCAGCTGCGCTAGAGCTACGACAATTGTTGCCATCACTACAACTTTGACCATTAAACCATTTCTATGCTGTTGCAGCACTTGCTACAATTGTTGCCATCACTACAACTTTGACCATTAAACCATTTCTATGCTGTTGCAGCACTTGCTACAATTGTTGCCATCACTACAACTTTGACCATTAAACCATTTCTATGCTGTTGCAGCACTTGCTACAATTGTTGCCATCACTACAACTTTGTTTGACCATTAAACCATTTCTATGCTGTTGCAGCACTTGCTACAATTGTTGCCATCACTACAACTTTGTTTGACCGTTAAACCATTTCTATGCTGTTGCAGCACTTGCTACAATTGTTGCCATCACTACAACTTTGTTTGACCATTAAACCATTTCTATGCTGTTGCAGCACTTGCTACAATTGTTGCCATCACTACAACTTTGTTTGACCATTAAACCATGTCTATGCTGTTGCTACAATTGTTGCCATCACTACAACTTTGTTTGACCGTTAAACCATTTCTATGCTGTTGCAGCACTGGCTGTGGATGTTTGTAAACTGGAGAAGGAGAGAATGAGAATGAGAAGGAGAAAGTAGAAGACGTATTTTTTTGCAAAAATGATACCAAAATGACAGACTGATCTTGAGAGATGCCAGAGAGCAAACGCACACAAAGTGGCCAACTGAATGATTTTGGACAGGAGGGTCACACAAAGTGATGTTGTAGTGTTTGAACTGAACGAATGGTAAGTGACATACAACCCATAGTTTCAGACAAATGCTCTTTTCTGTGTTGTCATGATGTGAGCTTGTGACTTTTAGGTTCTCAACGAGGAAAAGAACGAAGTTCTGAAACGCTACAGCCTGTAACTCCCGGATCACGTGACTCCAAGTCCTGCATCAAACTGACCAGGTCTA
>CM065717.1:2042500-2055000 GCA_033310375.1 Conus canariensis
GTTCAAGTGTAAGGCTGACCGCACAGTCTGTTGGCATATTTTGATTTCCGTTGTCAATTCGTTTTGGATCCTTAGCCACCGGCTCAGAAATGTTCGTTTACTTTGATTATTCTTAACTTATCCTTTTCTGCCTGTTTGCTAAGAGAAGCACTGTGCCGCCAGAGAAGGGGGAGAGGTAGTCATGGAAAGAAGGATGGGTTCATCCAGCTCCTGGCAAACATGGAAAGAAGGATGGGTTCATCCAGCTCCTGGCAAACATGGAAAGAAGGATGGGTTCACTCAGTTCCTGGCAAACGTGGAAAGAAGGATGGGTTCATCCAGCTCCTGGCAAACATGGAAAGAAGGATCAGTTCACCCAGCTCCTGGCAAAATGGAAAGAAGGATGGGTTCATCCAGCTCCTGGCAAACATGGAAAGAAGGATGGGTTCATCCAGCTCCTGGCAAACATGGAAAGAAGGTTCATCCAGCTCCTTGCAAACATGGAGAGAAGGATGGGTTCACCCAGCTCCTGGCAAACATGGAAAAAAGGTTCATCCAGCTCCTGGCAAACATGGAAAGAAGGTTCATCCAGCTCCTGGCAAACATGGAAAGAAGGTTCATCCAGCTCCTGGCAACATGGAAAGAAGGATGGGTTCATTCAGCTCCTGGCAAACATAGAAAGAAGGTTCATCCAGCTCCTGGCAAACATGGAAAGAAGGATGGGTTCACCCAGCTCCTGGCAAACATGGACAGAAGGATGGGTTCATCCAGCTCCTGGCAAACATGGAAAGAAGGTTCATCCAGCTCCTGGCAAACAAGGAAAGAAGGTTCATCCAGCTCCTGGCAAACATGGAAAGAAGGTTCATCCAGCTCCTGGCAAACATGGAAAGAAGGATGGTTTCATCCAGCTCCTGGCAAAGCAACTGCGAAATCTGACGGAGAAGTTGACACCTCAAACATAAAACGTCACTGATATTCTCTCTCTCTCTCTCTCTCTCTCTCTCTCTCTCTCTCTCTCTCTCTCTCTCTCTCTGTGTGTGTGTGTGTGTGTGTGTGTGTGTGTGTGTGTGTGTGTGTGTGTGTGTGGTGTGTGTGTGTGTTGGTGATGTGCATGTAATAGATAGATATGATGAGAGGTATATGGATAGATAGCTGTTTTCGTCTAATATCACATAATTTTTGTGAGATCCAAGTAAAAGTTGTTCTGCACAATTCTTAGCCGCTGACAATGGTTGGGTTATTGAACAGCAGAGCTGACCACTCAGACTGTTCCATATCTTTTGATCTCCCTTGCATCCTTAAATGGATCCTCAAACATAGGCTCAAAGGTTGTCCCCTACATTTTATACTGTTTGCATAATGTTTTTAGTTTTTCAGCAACTTTTTTCCTCTCCACACTTTCGGTTTGTTTTATTTACTACCTTTCGCTGGCTAATTTGGGGGTGCTGTTGGATTCTTTTTTGAACCCTTGGTGGTGAGAACACCACAGAATTACGGACTGTGGTGTGTCTCTATTTGACGCCAAGAGCACAGACACAATCAGCCGTGTCTCCCTGATGAGTCCGATCCAGTGGACGAAAGGCCTAGGAGCAGGCAATACATACAGATCTGCCTTCAGGAGGGATTGCGATGGATCCTTCATGCAGCTAGTGAAGGGTTTTCATATCTATAATGTATATTTTCCCATTTTCTTCATTTCATTTTTTTTTAAACCTTTGCCAGGTCACTACTATAATGATGGAAGAATTGTTAACCGGCACTTGTTTTCCCCCACTACTTAGTCGTTCAGCATTATAATTTAGTGAAATGACGTAAAATGAAAGTACTACTACCACTATTGTTTACAGACAGAAATTGTAAAATAATTAAAGAAAAACATAGACTTGAGAAAGACTGTCTGTGTGTGTGTGTGCGCGGGCGTGTGTGTGCGTATGTAGATATGTGTGTGAGTGTGCACGCACGTGCAGATGTGAATGTGCACACGAATGTGTTGTATATTTGATTCAGACGGTTGATGAAAGTACGTGTTGTTATCTTAAAATGACAAGATTGACACGAATCAATCAAATTCTGAAACTGATAGGAAATAAACAAATCGCTAGGCCTAAATATTGAATGAAATGGACAGAAGAAAAAGGATGCTAGAGCCATTCCCGGAAGTGGGACTACATTACCCGGAAGCCAACGGTATCCTCTGCTCTGTTTTCCGTCTTCCTTCCGGTCCAGGGCCCACAAAAAGCCGTCTGATACAGGAAGCGGAAGAAGAGGGCGCTGTCGGCCTAAGGGGCGAGCCAGTCAATGACGTTCTGTGTTTGAGGTGTCAACGGTTCCCTTAGATTACACACTTACTTCGCCAGCTGAATGGATGAAAAGAACACTCCGTCTCTATCTCCGCCTTTCTGACTCTTGCTGTCGATGTCAGTAAGACTCTGTCTGACTGTCAATTTCTCTGATCTCTCTGTCTGTCTGTATGTGTGAGTGTGAGTGAGTGAGTGAGTGTGAGTGTGTGTGTGTGTGTGTGTGTGTGTGTGTGTGCCCGCACGCCTGCGCGTTTGCAGTTGTATGCATGTATGATAATGTAGTTTCAATCGATTGTTTTATGAGACACCAGCGTAGAAAAACGGAATCTTCCTCATCTTCCAGTTACTTTCTTCCTTCATTCTTTCCTTTTTTTTCCTTTTTTCTTTCTTTCCGTTTTCTTTTTTATTTCACTTATCACACCTTATCAAAACTAAAGGGAAGATATTCAACAAGATTAAACAGCATGCTCTGCACAAACTGAGCCCAAGACATTCAATCAAGTAAACTTGATCAATGGAGACATGTTGGAAGATGGTGATTTGGGTAGGGCTTTCTGTATCGCTCAAAAAAGAAAAAAAGAAAAGAAAAGCAAAGAAGAGAGAAAAAAAAAAGAAAGAAAGAAAAGAAAGGACTTCTTACATTCTCTGCCTTACTGTCTCTAAGAGTTGACATGCATTTGTGGGTACTCAGTCACTTGAGTCAGCGATTAAATGATGATTTACCTCAGTAGGGGTGAGGTAGGGGAGTGAGGGGTTAGTGGGTAGAGTCTTTCGCATGTTAGATCGCTGTACATCAACAAAGTGATCAGGATGAAGTGCAGTGTCTTCCCCCGTGGGTTGCCTCCTGGCCACCTGTCAATGATTTCTTCCTACAACTGCTAGTGTTGTGTCTGCAACAGAAGGATCCGTCAGTATGGCCGTGTGTAGTGAAGCCGGAATGAGAGGTGTAGGAGTAGATGCCATGTGTGGTGAAGCCAGAATGAGAGGTGTGGCAGTAGATGCCATGTGTGGTGAAGCCGGAATGAGAGGTGTGGCAGTAGATGCCGTGTAGAGTGAAGCCGGAATGAGAGGTGTGGCAGTAGATGCCGTGTAGAGTAAAGCCGGAATGAGAGGTGTGGCAGTAGATGCCGTGTAGAGTGAAGCCGGAATGAGAGGTGTGGCAGTAGATGCCGTGTGTGGTGAAGCCGGAATGAGAGGTGTGGGGGTAGATGCCGTGTAGGGTGAAGCCGGAATGAGAGGTGTGGCAGTAGATGCCGTGTAGAGTGAAGCCGGAATGAGAGGTGTGGCAGTAGATGCCGTGTGTGGTGAAGCCGGAATGAGAGGTGTGGGGGTAGATGCCGTGTAGGGTGAAGCCGGAATGAGAGGTGTGGCAGTAGATGCTGTGTGTGGTGAAGCCGGAATGAGAGGTGTGGCAGTAGATGCCGTGTAGAGTGAAGCCGGAATGAGAGGTGTGGCAGTAGATGCCGTGTGTGGTGAAGCCGGAATGAGAGGTGTGGGGTAGATGCCGTGCAGGGTGAAGCCGGAATGAGAGGTGTGGCAGTAGATGCCGGTGTAGAGTGAAGCCGGAATGAGAGGTGTGGGAGTAGATGCCGTGTGGTGAAGCCGGAATGAGAGGTGTGGCAGTAGATGCCGTGTAGAGTGAAGCCGGAATGAGAGGTGTGGGGTAGATGCCGTGTAGAGTGAAGCCAGAATGAGAGGTGTGGGGGTAGATGCCGTG
This sequence comes from Conus canariensis, assembly GCA_033310375.1. NCBI lineage: Eukaryota > Metazoa > Mollusca > Gastropoda > Neogastropoda > Conidae > Conus > Conus canariensis. Next base: position 2,046,497 of record CM065717.1, read on the forward strand.
TAGGGTGAAGCCGGAATGAGAGGTGTGGGAGTAGATGCCGTGTAGAGTAAAGCCGGAATGAGAGGTGTGGGGGTAGATGCTGTGTATGGTGAAGCCGGAATGAGAGGTGTGGGAGTAGATGCCGTGTGTGGTGAAGCCGGAATGAGAGGTGTGGGAATAGATGCCGTGTAGAGTGAAGCCGGAATGAGAGGTGTGGCAGTAGATGCCGTGTAGAGTGAAGCCGGAATGAGAGGTGTGGGAGTAGATTGCCCTTGAAGTGGCCGTTGGTATAGATGACACGTTACACATAGCATGCACCCTGCGTGAGAAACTGAAAGAATGAAACTGAGTGAATGATATTGACTGGATGACACGGGAAACGACTGAATGAAGCGCCGGCAGACAGCTCTTCAGTCGGCACTACCTAGGTAGGCAGCCTGTTGTGTACACGAGAGTGTGGATCGTCAGCGCCTAGAACCTTTGGGAATGCGCTTTAGAAATGCTTTGTTATCCTTCTTCTTCTTCTTCTTCTTCTTCTTCCCTCTATTATTACTAGAGAGAGAGAGAGAGGGGGGGGGGCGGAGGTGCGTTAGGAAGATGAGACAGATTTTTTTTAAAAAAGTGTCAGTTTTTAGCACATCCTTTAAAGTGCATTTCCCGTAACCAGCGTTCAACGTAAACGCAAGCGCAGATCTCAGGTATGACAAACCATGGATGACAGTTGCACGTGCAAATCGTAATTTATCAGAAAGGAGGGGGGGAGGGGGGGGGAGTGGGGGGGTCAAGTGGATAATGTACCGTCACTCACAAAAGAAACAGTCCAACATCATCATCATTCCAGACTGACATTGTAATTACTAACACATCATCATCATTCCAGACTGACATTGTAATTACTAACAACATCATCATCATTCCAGACTGACATTGTAATTACTAACAACATCATCATCATTCCAGACTGACATTGTAATTACTAACATACATATCATTGCCTTTTCAGGACTGACTGGTAATTACTGATACTTTAGGTTGCCAATCAACACTGTTTGTGTTACTTTAGCTGAACACCACTGGTTCTGTGTTACTTTAGGTTGCCAATCACACACTGGTTCTGTGTTACTTTAGGCTGCCAATCACACACTGGTTCTGTGTTACTTTAGGCTGCCAATCACACACTGGTTCTGTGTTACTTTAGGCTGCCAATCACACACTGGTTCTGTGTTACTTTACCTGCCAATCACACACTGTTTCTGTGTTACTTACGGCTGCCAATCAACACTGGTTCTGTGTTACTTTAGGCTGCCAATCACACACTGGTTCTGTGTTACTTTAGCTGCCAATCACACACTGTTCTGTGTTACTTTAGGCTGCCAATCACACACTGGTTCTGTGTTACTTTAGGCTGCCAATCACACACTGGTTCTGTGTTACTTTAGGCTGCCAATCACACACTGGTTCTGTGTTACTTTACGCTGCCAATCACACACTGGTTCTGTGTTACTTTAGGCTGCCAATCACACACTGGTTCTGTGTTACTTTAGGCTGCCAATCACACACTGGTTCTGTGTTACTTTAGGCTGCCAATCAACACCGGTTCTGTGTTATTTTAAAGGCCAATCAGACACCGGTTCTGTGTTACTTTACTGCAATCACACACTGGTTCTGTGTTACTTTAGGCTGCCAATCACACACTGGTTCTTGTTACTTTAACTGCCAATCAGACACGGTTCTGTGTTACTTTAGGCTGCCAATCAGACACCGGTTCTGTGTTACTTTAGGCTGCCAATCACACACTGGTTCTGTGTTACTTTACACTGCCAATCACACACTGGTTCTGTGTTACTTTAGGCTGCCAATCACACACTGGTTCTGTGTTACTTTACGCTGCCAGTTAGACCCTGAGGGTTTCATGACGTTGTTGTTGTTGACTGTTTCTTCGTTTTGTTTTGATTTTGACAGAAGGGAGTGTTCATGACGACCAAAACTAGCTGTAATTTTTTTAACACATTAATTTTGATAAGTTGTCGGAAAGGAATGGGGCAAACGATGGTATATAATAGATCTAAGGAATATGAACTATTAATAAGAAGGCTGATTTATATATAAAAAAATGAAAACGTTTTCTGCCAGAGACAGTGTGACATTTCCAGTAATAACCGCTTTTATTCTAAATATTGTCAGGTGGCTTCATAATGCTTTGTAACCAAGTAAAGTCTTCCACATCTGTCAGATAGTGATGATGAGGTGTTGTGCATAATATTCTGTAAACACACACACACACACACACACACACACACACACACACACACACACACACACACACACACACACACACACACACACACACGAGACCTCTTTAGCAATGCTCTTGCCGGGTTCCGGTGTTTACTTGTTTCTTTGAAAAAGCAAACAGCTATCTTGGATTTCACGCATCCCAGGGAAGATAAACAACGTACTAGGATGGTCCAGTCCATCTTGTTTCTCTCTTGTTGAGACTGGGTGGCCCCCATGCTTGACGAGGTCAGAAACAACATTATGGTCTGATTCACAGTCTTGTTTTCTCTCTCTCTCTCTCTCTCTCTCTCTCTCTCCTCTCTCTCTCTCTCTCTCTCTCTCTCTCTCTCTCTCTCTCTCTCTGACACTAAGTGGCGGGAGTGGTCAGCTGGACTAGAAACAACAAAACTGGACCTCTCTTACACCGGTTTCGCGTTCCATGACTGCTACGATACACATGGAACACAACATTTTCTCCTGGTGTTAGGTGTGTATATGTCAGGGAAAATGTTCTGTCCATCATATACTACCAGACTGCTCAACTTCTAAAAGGGCAACACAAATAAATTAAAAGGTATGATTACTACGTATTTTGAAAGCAATGACCAGATTTTATATGTCACACATATTACGGACATCACACACATTATCACCTAGTCAGAGTTGGGAAGACTGTTGCGAACTTTTTCTAAGTACTTTGAGAAGTATTCGTAGTGGAGTGTCTAGATTCTAACGTGTGAAGGAGAGAGGTGAAAGACAATGACCAGAGACAGTAGCTCTGACATTCTCAGTGATCTTTGCTGCCTTTGAATATCGTCTAATATCATTGATGATGAACAGACGTTAAGATAACCACTGAACTGAACTGAACTGAACTGATCTGAAAGATACAGCTGAGTCCATCTTCACTTCCTCCACACTGGACGTGACAGCCGGTGTCATTTTTTTTTCTCTTTCACTTTTTTGTTCACAGAGACTTCTCAACAAAAACCGGTGGCTTTCACAGTTATTCTTGTCATTCCTGACTGCTGAGTTCGTTCACAGAGTCTTCTCAACAAAAACCGGTGGCTTTCACAGTTATTCTTGTCATCCCTGACTGCTGAGTTCGGAGTGACCTTCCTTCACTGTCAGACGTTGCTGCTCTGTCAGCTGGCTGGGGTGGAGAGGATAGGGGTGGGGGCATGTTCTACAACTCGGTTCTGGCCTCAAAGAAGGTCACCAATCTTCATTTTGTTTTCTGGAAAACATCACAACTCCATTTAAGGAATCAAACTTTTTTTTCAAACAATCATCAATCATGTTTTTAGTATTTGTAATCAACATTTCTGCCATCGGAAATCAGACTTTCTGGTAACAGTAAACAAACTTCTGTTTAACATCAGTAATCAGATCATGGATTTTGCGTCAGTGACCGGGCCTGTTTTGAAATTAGTAAGCAAGCGTTTTTCTATTGAAGTCATCGTCATCCCATGCAAGTAAACATACTGAAGTCATCATCACTCCACTGGAATGACCAAGCTGATGTCATCATTATTCTATTCAAATAATCATACTGAAGTCATTATCACTCCTTCAAGTAATATATATATATATATATATATATAAATATATATATATATCAAATTGAAACAATTTTCACTCCATTCAAACAGTCAAACAAAAACTCAGCTTCATTCCATTCAGGTCTCCAGCTGAAGTCATTTTAACTCCATTCAAATAATCAAACGATCACTGCATTCATGGAGTGAAACTTTATTGCGATAAAAAAAAATCATACGGAATAATCATCATTCTCTTTAGATAATTACACTGACGTCATCGATTCTCTGCTCAAGTGATCAAATTAAAGTAATTAATATCCATTCAAGTAATAAAAGTAAAGTCATCATCACTCCATTCAAATGATAAGTTGAAGTCATCATTACTTCATTGAAGTCATCAAACTAAAGTCATTATCAATACATTCAAATAATCCAACTGATGTGATCTTCACCATAAGTTATCAAACTAATGTCATGACCATTCTGTTCAAGTCTTCAAACGAATTCAAGGTGACTTCAATGAAAAATTAAACTGGAGATATCAACACTTCATTCAAGTAATCAAACTGAAATCAGCATCACCCCATTCGAGTAATCCAACTAAAGTTATCCTCATCGCATTTGAGTAATCCAACTAAAGTTATCCTCATCCCATCCGAGTAATCCAACTAAAGTTATCCTCATCCCATTTGAGTAATCCAACTAAAGTTATCCTCATCCCATTCGAGTAATCCAACTAAAGTTATCCTCATCCCATTTGAATAATCCAACTAAATTTATCCTCATCCCATTCGAGTAATCCAACTAAAGTTATCCTCATCCCATCCGAGTAATCCAACTAAAGTTATCCTCATCCCATTCGAGTAATCCAACTAAAGTTATCCTCATCCCATCCGAGTAATCCAACTAAAGTTATCCTCATCCCATTCGAGTAATCCAACTAAAGTTATCGTCATCCCATTCGAGTAATCCAACTAAAGTTATCCTCATCCCATTCGAGTAATCCAGCTCAAATCATCACTTTTCCATTCAACTTACCAAACTGAAGTCAAGGTATTTCAATCACAAACCAAAGTGGAGTCATCATCACACTATTCAACAATCAAACTGATATATTCCATGCATCGTACAGATGAACGTTTGCGTATGCATTTGTCGTGCAAGTTTATTTTATCAGGGCCTAAAAACATCTATGGGAACTACATATTCACACAAAAAAGTTGACCGTTTTGAACATTGAATCTTGTTGTTTTCAGTTTTAAACCAGTATGAGAAACAGTAAACAAGTTGGGTATTTTTTGCTCCCATAAGAAAACCTAACACAGAGCAACTTTTATTCAAGACTGGCACAGCCCTTTAAACTTGAATAAAGTCAGACAAATACATAGACGAACAATCTAATAGTGGGGAAAAAAACAAGCGCAGGCCAACAACTGAACTATCTTCATAGTAATGACTTGGCAAAGATTTGGACTTCAGGAGGGGGGGAATTTGAAGATGGAGAAACTGGGAACATGAAATTAAGAAAATATGTTACAGATATGAAAACTCTTCACTAGCTGCATAAGGGAACCATCGCAATCCCTTTTGAAGGCAGATATATTTGTATTGCCTGCTCCGAGGCCTTTCGTCCGCTGGGTCGGACTCATCAGGGAGACACGGCTGGTTGTGTCTGCGCTCCTGGCGTCAAATAGAGACACACCACAGTCCATAATACTGTGGTGTTCTCACCACCAAGGGTGCAAAAAAGAATCCAATAGCACCCCCAAAGCAGCCAGCGAAGAGTAGTAAATGAAACCAAACGAAAGTGTGGGGAGGAAAAAAATTGCTGAAAAACTAAAGACATTATGCAAATAGTATAAAATGTAGGGGACAATCTTTGAGCCTACGCTTGAAGATCCACCCAAAGATGCAAGGGAGATCAAAAGACAAACACACAGACGGACAGAAACAAATACAAATAACCTCAATGTAATCAAAACAAAATCGGAAATGAAATGAGGCAGGGAACAGTAAACGATAAACAGTAAACAAGTTGGGTATTTTTTGCTCCCATAAGAAAACCTAACACAGAGCAACTTTTATTCAAGACTGGCACAGCCCTTTAAACTTGAATAAAGTCAGACAAATACATAGACAAACAATCTAATAGTGGGGGAAAAAAACAAGCGCAGGCCAACAACTGAACTATCTTCATAGTAATGACTTGGCAAAGATTTGGACTTCAGGAGGGGGGGAATTTGAAGATGGAGAAACTGGGAACATGAAATTAAGAAAATATGTTACAGATATGAAAACTCTTCACTAGCTGCATAAGGGAACCATCGCAATCCCTTTTGAAGGCAGATATATTTGTATTGCCTGCTCCGAGGCCTTTCGTCCGCTGGGTCGGACTCATCAGGGAGACACGGCTGGTTGTGTCTGCGCTCCTGGCGTCAAATAGAGACACACCACAGTCCATAATACTGTGGTGTTCTCACCACCAAGGGTGCAAAAAAGAATCCAATAGCACCCCCAAAGCAGCCAGCGAAGAGTAGTAAATGAAACCAAACGAAAGTGTGGGGAGGAAAAAAATTGCTGAAAAACTAAAGACATTATGCAAATAGTATAAAATGTAATAAATGGATTACTCGAATGGGATGAGGATAACTTTAGTTGGATTACTCGGATGGGATGAGGATAACTTTAGTTGGATTACTCGAATGGGATGAGGATAACTTTAGTTGGATTACTCGAATGGGATGAGGATAAATTTAGTTGGATTATTCAAATGGGATGAGGATAACTTTAGTTGGATTACTCGAATGGGATGAGGATAACTTTAGTTGGATTACTCAAATGGGATGAGGATAACTTTAGTTGGATTACTCGGATGGGATGAGGATAACTTTAGTTGGATTACTCAAATGCGATGAGGATAACTTTAGTTGGATTACTCGAATGGGGTGATGCTGATTTCAGTTTGATTACTTGAATGAAGTGTTGATATCTCCAGTTTAATTTTTCATTGAAGTCACCTTGAATTCGTTTGAAGACTTGAACAGAATGGTCATGACATTAGTTTGATAACTTATGGTGAAGATCACATCAGTTGGATTATTTGAATGTATTGATAATGACTTTAGTTTGATGACTTCAATGAAGTAATGATGACTTCAACTTATCATTTGAATGGAGTGATGATGACTTTACTTTTATTACTTGAATGGATATTAATTACTTTAATTTGATCACTTGAGCAGAGAATCGATGACGTCAGTGTAATTATCTAAAGAGAATGATGATTATTCCGTATGATTTTTTTTTATCGCAATAAAGTTTCACTCCATGAATGCAGTGATCGTTTGATTATTTGAATGGAGTTAAAATGACTTCAGCTGGAGACCTGAATGGAATGAAGCTGAGTTTTTGTTTGACTGTTTGAATGGAGTGAAAATTGTTTCAATTTGATATATATATATATATATATATATATATATATATATATATATATATTACTTGAAGGAGTGATAATGACTTCAGTATGATTATTTGAATAGAATAATGATGACATCAGCTTGGTCATTCCAGTGGAGTGATGATGACTTCAGTATGTTTACTTGCATGGGATGACGATGACTTCAATAGAAAAACGCTTGCTTACTAATTTCAAAACAGGCCCGGTCACTGACGCAAAATCCATGATCTGATTACTGATGTTAAACAGAAGTTTGTTTACTGTTACCAGAAAGTCTGATTTCCGATGGCAGAAATGTTGATTACAAATACTAAAAACATGATTGATGATTGTTTGAAAAAAAAGTTTGATTCCTTAAATGGAGTTGTGATGTTTTCCAGAAAACAAAATGAAGATTGGTGACCTTCTTTGAGGCCAGAACCGAGTTGTAGAACATGCCCCCACCCCCTATCCTCTCCACCCCAGCCAGCTGACAGAGCAGCAACGTCTGACAGTGAAGGAAGGTCACTCCGAACTCAGCAGTCAGGGATGACAAGAATAACTGTGAAAGCCACCGGAATGGTGGCACATGTACTCACCTCGAAAGTTCACAACATGAGTCTGAATGACCTGGGCTGTTCAGGACAGTTTATCTATAGAGAAAAGCGGTGGAGTTATTATGAAATGAGAATGCAGAAGAAGGGGTAAGGATGTTTGTTCAGTGATGAAAAACGATGGCTGGTTACTCGAAGAGAGAGAGAGAGAGAGAGAGAGAGAGAGAGAGAGAGAGAGAGAGAGAGAGAGAGAGAGACAAGACAAGACAAGACAAGACAAAATTCTTTATTTACGAGGATAATAGATAAGCACTGACGTGCTTTTTTACATCCAGTCCTCGCCCTGAGTAGGGACTACAACATGCAGTGAAATCAATTAATGTAAGAAAGCAAAGAAGCAAGCAAAGCGGTCATGTAATCATAGAGGAACAGCAAATGAAAATAGAAGAGAAATGAAAACAAAACAAAAAATAAGAATAATAATAAACAAAACAAACAAAATAATAATAATAAGAGAGAGAGAGAGGAGAGAGAGAGAGAGAGAGAGGCAGACAGACAGACAGACAGACAGACAGACAGACATGGACAGTGAGAGGGAGAGAGAGAGATGAAAGAAGAGAGACAGAGAGAAGGGGGAGGGAGGTGCTATTATCAGTTTTTTCCTTGCTGCACAGTATCTTGGTTTTCTCCGATACTCTCATGTGCACGTGACAACTG
>CM065717.1:2060000-2062500 GCA_033310375.1 Conus canariensis
TACACATGGATACAGTCGATGGATAGGACTGCAGACCTACACATGCATATAGACGATGGATAGGACTGCAGACCTTGGATACAGTCGATGGATAGGACTGCGGACCTACACATGGATATAGACGATGGATAGGACTGCAAACCTACACATGGATACAGTCGATGGATAGGACTGCAGACCTACACATGGATACAGTCGATGGATAGGACTGCAGACCTACACATGGATACAGTCGATGGATAGGACTGCAGACCTACACATGGATACAGACGATGGATAGGACTGCAGACCTACACATGGATACAGTCGATGGATAGGACCACAGACCTACACATGGATACAGTCGATGGATAGGACTGCAGACCTACACATGGATACAGTCGATGGATAGGACTGCAGACCTACACATGGATACAGTCGATGGATAGGACTGCAGACCTACACATGCATATAGACGATGGATAGGACTGCAGACCTACACATGGATACAGTCGATGGATAGGACTGCGGACCTACACATGGATATAGACGATGGTAGGACCACAGACCTACAAGACGATGGTAGGACACAGACCTACACATAGATAAGTCGATGGTAGGACCACAGACTACACATGGATATAGACGATGGATAGGACCACAGACCTACACATGGATATAGACAATGGATAGGACCACAGACCTACACATGGATATAGACGATGGATAGGACCAAGACCTACACATGGATACAGTCGATGGATAGGACTGCAGACCTACACATGGATACAGTCGATGGATAGGACTGCAGACCTACACATGGATACAGACGATGGATAGGACTGCAGACCTACACATGGATACAGTCGATGGATAGGACCACAGACCTACACATGGATACAGTCGATGGATAGGACTGCAGACCTACACATGGATACAGACGATGGGTAGGACCACAGACCTACATTAGACGATGGGTAGGACCACAGACCTACACATAGATATAGTCGATGGGTAGGACCACAGATCTACACATGGATATAGACGATGGTAGGACCACAGACCTACACATGGATATAGACGATGGATAGGACCACAGGCCTACACATGGATATAGACGATGGATAGGACCACAGACCTACACATGGATACAGTCGATGGATAGGACCACAGACCTACACATGGATATAGACGATGGATAGGACCACAGACCTACCATGAGATAGACGATGGATAGGACGCAGACCTACACATGGATATAGTCGACATGGGTAGGACCGCAGACCTACACATGGATATAGACGATGGATAGGACCACAGACCTATACATGGATATAGTCGATGGTAGGACCCAGACCTACACATGGATATAGACGATGGATAGGACCGCAGACCTAACATGGATATAGCGATGGGTAGGACCGCAGACCTACACATGGATATAGTCGATGGATAGGACGCAGACCTACACATGGATATAGACGATGGATAGGACCACAGACCTACACATGGATATAGTCGATGGATAGGACTGCAGACCTACACATGGATATAGTCGATGGATAGGACCGCAGACCTACACATGGATATAGAGATGGATAGGACCGCAGACCTACACATGATAAGTCGATGGATAGGACCGCAGACATCACATGGATACTAGAGATGGATATGACCAGATATACACATGAATAATTCGATGGATAGGACCACAGACATACACATGGCATATAGACATACACATGGAAGATATAGGACCACAGACATACACATGGATACAGAGATGGATAGGACCGCAAACATACACATGGATATAGTCGATGGATAGGACAACAGACATACACATGGACAGAGGCAGGAAGTATGGACAGTCCAGAGTGGACAGGCAAGACAGTCCAAGTGGACAGAGCAGAAGGATGACAGATGACCAGAGTCAGAAGATGGAAAGGGACAAGAGCAAGAGGAAGGAAGAGTGGACAGAGGCAGAAGAGGAGGACAGAGTGGACAGGAGGCAGAAGGATGGACGAGACAGATGCAGAAGGAAGACAGATGGACAGAGGCAGAGAAGGACACAGAGTGGACAGAGGCAGAAAGGACGGACAGTCCAGAGTGGACAGAGGCAGAAAGGATGGACAGCAGAGTGGACAGAGGCAGAAAGGATGGACAGAGTGGACAGAGGCAGAGAGGAAGGACAGAGTGGACAGAGGCAGAGAGGAAGGAAAGAGTGGACAGAGGCAGAAAGGACGGACAGTCCAGAGTGACGATGGGCAGAGGCAGAGAGGAAGGACAGAGTGGACAGAGGCAGAAAGGAATAGTGACAGTCCAGAGTGGACAGAGGCAGAAAGGATGGACAGTCCAGATGGACAGAGGCAGAAAGGATGGACCAGAGTGGACAGAGGCAGAAAGGATGGACAGAGTGGACAGAGGCAGAGGGAGGACAGATGGACAGAGGCAGAAGGAGGCACAGAGTGGACAGAGGCAGAAAGGATGGACAGAGTGGACAGAGGCAGAAGGATGGACA
>CM065717.1:2080000-2082500 GCA_033310375.1 Conus canariensis
TTATCCCAGGATCTCTCCAGGATACAGATACTCACAGTATTAATTTGGACATTTGAGTGACATTTTCAAAGACCAAACTCAACTGCGTGGTTCAATAGTCTTCCCACCGGAGCCAATAACACTCACTCAGCTCTGGGTAGAAGTCTACAAGGGCCAAAATGTTCTACAGAAAATGCCCCTGAAGAGATTCGAACGCACGACCTTGCTTGCAAAGGCTTAGACCTCTAGCTTATCCAAAGAACCGATTTGTTGAGCATACCCCCCACCCCCCCGCCACCAACACCACCCTCAAACAGCTGATAAAGCACAAGTGTCCAGGCCAGGATGAGAAAGAATAATGTGTCGACAAAGGGCGATTCTAATAGACAGGCTTGTTGAAAGAAAGATAACCCCTGTCACATGAGAGTGGCTGTACAGAAAATGAATTTGTCTGTGAACTAGCAGAACTCAGAACCAGAGAGAGGAGAGAGAGAGAGAGAGAGAGAGAGAGAGAGAGAGAGAGAGAGAGAGAGAGAGAGAGAGAGAGAAGCTGACAGATGGATGTTTGTAGTTAATTCCCAGCTGTATAGGAATCGAGTGAAAGAATCAGCGGAGGAACCTTTTTTTTTTTTTTGCTTTGAAGCCTTGCAGACCACTTGTCGTTATTCTTCTGACCAAAGATAGCACGCCCTACGGCCCTCCGTTTGCAGACCACTTGTCGCTATTCTTCTGACCACAGATAGTACACCCTACGGCCCTCCGTAGGGCGTACTATCTTTGCTGTGACTAATCGGAAACTTCAGGAGAAGGTACGGACACTGGTGGAGCATCACACTTCTCGCTGTCACGTCCAGTGATCCCGTAAAGGTGAAAATGCCAGAGACAACATGAAGGTAGTTGTGCAGCAAGACAAAATAACGGGTGATAGCCCCTTCCCTCTCCCTCCTTTCCTCTCTCCCTCCTTCCCCCCTTCTCTCTCTCTCTCTCTCTCTCTCTCTCTCTCTCTCTCTCTCTCTCTCTAGTTCATTGAATCACCACCCATCATTTTTTCATTGCTGAGCAAACAGCCTTTTTCCTTCCTCTGTTCTCTCACCACATAATAGCTGCAACGCTTCTCTCTATAAGTACCTTGGCCAGAAAATCCCAGCTCATTCAGACGAATATCGTAAACTCCCAAGGTGATCACATGTGCCACGATTCTTTGAGAAATGCGAGTCTTGTTAATACGAACATGTACAGCAATCTGTTATTTTGACTTTCCATTCGGAAACTGGTTTAGAACTTAAAACAACGGTAAAACTACACTGTGAACATTGGATCCCCAAATATGTTTAGAAACGTCACTTACTCTGTACACGTTACAATCTGGAGAACAGAACGAATAGCCCCCAGATCTAATGCTTGTAACAAACCTGGTCTTACTGTTCTTCAGCCGTATGCATGCATTCACACCTATGCCTTAAAGTTGCCTGTTTCCGTATTATCTATAAATGTCTAGGATAACAGACACACAAGCATATATACCTATACGTAAGTTCTACATCACATGCGTACATATATTCATTATATTTATAAACATGCATACGTGTTTTTCAAACCCTTAGAATTGAAAGCTACATAGCAAACACTTACAGTGACGTACATCATTTCGATCAACAGAGTGATGATGACTCCATTTTGGATGTTCATTGAAATGAGGTTGACATCAGTTTGATGACGTGAATGGGAAAGAGATGATTGCAGCTGGATTATTTAAGTGGAGTAATAATATATTTAGCTGGATTACTTGATTGGGGTGATGAGGATTTCAGTTTGATTACTTGAATGAAGTGATGATAAGATCACAAATAGTTGGTTGACTGCAGGACCTGGATCAATGAAACAACTTGCCTGGGTTATGGTAGCAGGTCCTTGAGGAAGAGGTGGATGAGGGCGCTTCGGTTTAAAACCTTCTTGGCTCAGAGGGACAAGTGGGAATGGGTGACAGTGGGCAGGAGAAATGGGGAAGTGAGGAAGTGAGCACTGCCAAAAAGCTGAAAAGTGAATACTGCTAGAAGATGAAAAGTGTTCAGCAAGGATTGAGAAGTCAATGAAGTGTTTTCAGATCTTGGATTGGACAGGAGGCTGTACTCCTCCAGTCACCCTGCTTCCACCAAAACAAGCATTCCTTTCTCTATAAGACGTAAAGAACAAGAGTCCCTCCTTATTCACAAACTTGGCACTATCCACCCAAATGGAATCAATATCAAACACTGACTTTCCTCCATAACAGCCCTTTGTTCTTACTTATCTTGATTTTGTCTCTTAACATTATTATTACTATTTTTATTTTATTTACTTTATCCCCCCCCCCCCAGTCCTTCTGCTCTTGACCCATTTCTCTCTTCTTCCCCACCCTGCCCTCTCCTTCTATACCCCCCCCCCTCATCCCTTCCAACTCTCTCCTTCCTTCCCCCTCAATCCTTGCTGAACACTTTTCATCTTCTAGCAGTATTCACTTTTCAGCTTTTTGGCAGTGCTC
>CM065717.1:2087500-2090000 GCA_033310375.1 Conus canariensis
TATGGCAGACGTTTATGAATGTGCTTGATACCTTGTAAACACGCAATCCCTCAATTGCGCGCATTCGATTCGTCTGTGCATTCACACACACACACACACACACACACACACACACACACACACACACACACACACACACACACACACACGTTTTTACACTGGCGTGCCTACTACAAATAAAACACAAGTACACACGTATTCAGACACTCACCCAGTCAATACACCGGGTACGGAGGTACTCGCACATACATGCACACGCATACGCAAGCATGGGTGCACGCACTTCAGTAGTGACACATGTACAGACGTCTACTTACAGACGCTCGGTGAAACACCCGCTAAAACGAATGCATGGAAGATCGCACGCTCGTATCGGCACAGACTCGGTCATAAGAAACACCACGCGTATAAAGCAACGACGGACAGGCATATGGTCGCACCAATGTGCTGCACATTCGTTTAGATCCTGAGCATGCACAATCGTGGCCATGTATTCTTTCAAAGCTGAGGTTACTCGCATGAAATTAATTCATTAAATGATGTCCTCCCCCTCCCCCCTTCTCTCTCTCTCTCTCTCTCTCTCTCTCTCTCTCTCTCTCTCTCTCTAATAAAATACCTGTTTGAATGATGGCGTTCATGAAAAGATGACGTCATTGCTGTGGTTGATACACGTTAAATGGCGGTGCCACAACTGGGGGAAAGCAAGAACGAATAATTCATTAAGGAGAGAGAGAGAGAGAGAGAGAGAGAGAGAGAGAGAGAGAGAGAGAAGGCGCATTTTGAAGCATTGATTTTGTAGTTACAGTCAAATCAAAACAGAATTTACAGAATACGAGCAACACAAATTAGCGCGAAGAATCATGTAACATTGTAAACAAAAAATCAAGAAACGTCCATACCTCTTTAAACCCTGGATTCCATTTCCTGAGTCACAAACACTTGTGCTCATACAGCCTGTGGCATCTTTATTATTTTCATTCTATTCATCTCTCAGTGTTCCCAGCCATTGTCAGTTAAACGTGTGGTCTTTATTATTTTCATTCTATTTCTCTCTCGGCGTTCTCACCCATTGTCAGTTAAACGTGGAGTCTTTATTATTTTCATTCTATTCATCTTTCAGCGTTCTCACCCATTGTCAGTTAAACGTGGAGTCTTTATTATTTTCATTCTATTCATCTTTCAGCGTTCTCACCCATTGTCAGTTAAACGTGGGGTCTTTATTATTTTCATTCTATTCATCTTTCAGCGTTCTCACCCATTGTCATTTAAACGTGGGGTCGATGGAGAGAGAATGCTTACTGACGCTGGATCCGTGACTCAGTAACTGATGCTAGCACGGGGCTCAGAAAATAAAAGGTTCTGCAGATGTATAGGTACCATTCAACTCACTCACTGCAGATGTATAGGTACCATTCAACTCACTGCAGATGTATAGGTACCATTCAACTCACTGCACATGTATAGGTACCATTCAACTCACTGCAGATGTATAGGTACCATTTAACTCACTGCAGATGTATAGGTACCATTCAACTCACTGCACATGTATAGGTGCCATTCAACTCACTGCAGATGTATAGGTACCATTCAACTCACTGCAGATGCATAGGTACCATTCAACTCACTGCCCATGTATAGGTATCATTCAACTCACTGCAGATGTATAGGTACCATTCACCTTATTGCAGATGTGTAGGTACCATTCAACTCACTGCAGATGCGTAGGTACTATTGAACTCACTACAGATGTATAGGTACCATTTAACTCACTGCAGATGTATAGGTACCATTCAACTCACTGCAGATGTATAGGTACCATTTAATCACGCAGATGTATAGTGCCATCACTCACTGCAGATGTATAGGTACCATTCAACTCACTGCACGATGTATAGGTACCATTCAACTCACTGCAGATGTATAGGTACCATTCAACTCACTAAAGTGACCCAACAGCGGTGCAGGATCTGCTATGGTGGGTTGTCTCATGACAATCGGAATGTCAGTGCTCTGTATGGACTGGTAGTACTGAAACCCAAGACACGGCTTGTGAGTGACTGTGCCTTAAGAAACTGAAACAAAAGTATTGTAACCGAGGAGGCACGAAAGAAGACGCAAGAAAGAGACAGTCAGGCAATCGAAGCGAGGATCAGAGGAATTCAGAGAGAGAAAAGAAAGTTCACGTCCTATTTTTGTGACTTTTTGATAAAATGTAACGCACAACGGACAAGAAGACATATCTCCTCGAGGAACTTGCTATTATGCATGTGCCAAGCAAAAAAAGGCAAAACATAGACTGATGTGACAAGATGTTTCACCTTCTGCAGTATTCGTCCGGGTTTCCAGTCCTACATTCTCTACACAGTCTTCCTTTGATAAGTGCATGTGGAAATTAAGAACCTCAGGCAAAACAAAAAAAAAAAGGGGGGGGGGGGGGGGCGGGGGCTCTTCTTCATCGAGAGAACTAGATTCTTTAACATGGGTTGACAGAGTAGGAATG
>CM065717.1:2092500-2097500 GCA_033310375.1 Conus canariensis
CGTTTCGCTGAACTTTAGGTAATGAAGATAGTTTTGACTATTGTGAGGCACGACGAGAATATAAGCAAACAGAGCATTACAGAAGAATCTGAACTGAATAATTGCAAAAGGGATTTTGGCAAAATGTTCAGAGGAGTTCTCCAAAGACATCTTACGCACCCGACAACCTTTCTGCTGAAGAGTGGTACTAGCATTTCAACATTTTCAGGAAAAGGATTTAGACAGTGAAACAGATAAAGAAGAAATGAGTAAAGGCAGTTTCACCAACACTTCCATTTCAAAAGAAGAGGTAGCGTTTACAGTAAACAGAATAAAGAAGGAAAAATCTGCTTTTCCAGAAGATGTAATTGGGGAGCTTTTTAGGAATGTTGTAACCATTGATTTTTTTTTCAACATTTAAATGCTCTTTTTTGATAGAGGACGATAACAAAACTGGATCATTCCACTATTTAAGAAAGATTCAGTAAATGATCCTGGCAATTACAGAGGGATTTCGCTTTCCGATATAAGTCGCAAATTACACTGTTGTATCATTCATGACATACTGTAGAAAAGGGGTCTATCATAATAGCATCACAGGTGGATATCAGGCTGGCTTCAGAAAGAATTGTTTTGCTGTCGTTTACATGGTTACCCTTTTAGCTGTCATTCAAAAGCAACATTGTCATTTGATCATAAGTTATACACAGCTTTCATTGATTTAAAGAAAGCGTTTGATTTGGTTTCCAGAAAATTATTACTCTGGCAATACTCAAAGAGAATGGTATCAATGGTTAATTATATTAGCGCATTAAACGTGTGTACAATAACGTCACAAGACCAGTGAGGAAACTTTCTAACCATATCATCTGTACACATGGAATGAAACGAGGAGATGCTTGTAGTCATGTTCTTTTCCCTTTGTTTATAAGTGAATAGGCTTTAGAAATAATAGAAAATGGAAGTCGATACGTGACTGTTCCTTCGATTTTATTGATCTCTTTATCTTGTAACTAGCTGATGATATTATTTTATTGTCTGAAACTCTAATTTCGCCTCTCTCTCTCTCTCTCTCTCTCTCTCTCTCTCTCTCTCTCTCTCCTCTCTCTCTTCTGAGAGAGAGACGGAGAGAGAGAGAGAAAGAGAGAGAGAGTAATTCACGGGAGATCAATTTGCATGGCAGGTTACCTGCTTCTTTTTATAGTTTTTTTACAGCCCTGCATGCTGACCACAGGGGAGCGTAGTGTGACTGAGGTCGTCCGTTTCAGTCAGTCAAAAAGGAATTTAAAAAAAACATCTCTCCAGTTACACATGATGGCGTGGGAAGCCTGAGGGTTGAGCTGGAGTGTCAGTTTTGATAGTCTGCTGAATTTGTGTGGACAAAATAGGTGTACTCTAAGAACCACTCTAAATGTGTCCTGAACGTGGATTATGCAACCTTTTTTCACTACCTTACGCCGCATTTACGATGGTGGTGATGACTACTGGACATTGTTTATCTCCCTTTTCTGAACCATTTGTAGAAACGCAGCAAGGCCCACTTCCTGTCTCCTTCTCAAAGAGGATTTGATGTCTGCTGCCATCTCTTTGATGATCGCTGTGGTCTTTGTTCGTGTACAGCTGTAACCTTTTGCCGTCCAGGTGGAAGAGCTCTTCTGATCCCAGAAATAATGTCTGCCTCTCGGAAGTAATGTCCACAGCGCTGTGCAGCAGGTTCGTTTTAACTATCAGCTCGATGAACATAGCTTCCACATGAAGAGTACCCTGTTCCTCAGGCT
The DNA here is from genome assembly GCA_033310375.1 of Conus canariensis. Taxonomy (NCBI): domain Eukaryota; kingdom Metazoa; phylum Mollusca; class Gastropoda; order Neogastropoda; family Conidae; genus Conus; species Conus canariensis. The sequence continues at coordinate 2,094,258 of CM065717.1, forward strand.
AGATACTTTGTGCAGGGATTAAAGTTCTGGGCAAGTCATTATTTGCGAGGTCCCTCTGCCTTTCTTGCCTCTCTGTACAAACAATTCTCTGCGTGATTACTGAAGAATCTTTCGTTTAGAAACGAGATCAGATAGGGTCTGGGGACAGGGTGGCCTCTAAACCAGGACTTTTTTCCCAGCCCTGGTGCTCGAAGAGTCTACTGCACCTGCTTTCTTTAAGGTGCTTGTTATGTGTATTCCTGCTGCAATGCCGTTCGATTTTGAACTTTCCAGGGTAGGCTAGCTACAACCAGCGAATGTCATTTGTACACTACACTGGAATTTCCAAGAGTAGCTCAAATACTTCGCAAGAAAATGTTTGCATCTGACCAGTTCTTTCGCTTTGACGGATTCATAGCTAACATTTCCACGTTTTGACAACGTGATGATCTGTCACTTTCATGTTTTGACAATGTGGTGATAACAACTTGCTCAAAATGGCCAGCACAAATGTGTGCAACTGCAGTGATGCTGATGTTGCACGTGCCGCAAGAGTTGGTGCAGCTTGGTGAAGTTTCATGGTTAAACCACATCACGTCACGTCATCTCCAGATTGAAGCACATGTGACCTATAGACGGACGAAGATGGCACACTTAACGTGGCATCGGAATCAAACTGCATTAGTTGAAAAAAGTATCTCCAGAATTTTTCCAATCGTTTTTATTCACCCAGCGCATTGGTCACATATCTTGTACATCGGCATACGAAATGCACATCGGAACCTTATGGATTCCCATATCTGCATGAACGAAAGCGCGAATGAGCTTAGTTGTGTGAATGAGCTTAGCTGTGTGAATGAGCTTATAAGATTACACAAAATTACTGGACCAAGGTAACTAAACTTAGCGGGGGAGGGGGGGGGGGGGCATCTGGCAACCAGTCTCAGTGAAAAGACGGCATGTGGCCCAGGAGCCAAGCCATGGATAGTGGCATGGACCCCTGTTACAGCTTTGAGGGGCAGTTTCGGATCAAATGGCGGTTTCATCCTACATTCATCATCAACATCACACATTTTCCACTGAACATGAAACTGTGAATTACTAGCCGTCCATAAACTTTTTCTTCAAGGAATTGTCGAACTGTCTGTGCACATCTTCTTTTGTTGAAAGGTGTCATTGATATTCCAGAGAGAACCTGGGGTGGTGAAATGGCCATGTGGAGTCCCGTGCTGGACTCTTTGACAGGTAGGATTCATTTGCCCCAGGGAAATCAGCCAGGTTTGCGTCGTGCTTGCGCATTCCTTTTTCACTGATTTTTTTTTCCTGCATATAATCCTTCCCCGACCACTCCCCCCCCCAAAAAAAAACAAACAAACAAACAAACAAACAAACAAACAAAAATTAAAGATGTGGGTCATCTTTCCGGAGTCCTGTTTTCATGGTGTTTTTCCATCGTTTCCATGGAAACAACAGCTGTACAACTGGATTAAGTAACATTCGCAATGAAATTGTACATATTTGCAGAAACGAAGGCAGTTACTGTGGAAAACAATCGATATGATGTCTTCATGCTGGGCGCCAGCCTATTGGAATAGCTGAGATCGTGTACACAGAGACTGACAAGTTGGACTTCTGGCGTTTTCATTTAAACCATTTAAACGGGACTAAAAAAAATGTGTGCTCACTAATACTGCGACAATTTCAGTTTTCTGCATTGAAGCATAGTACTCGTGTGTACGTGTGTGTGTGTGTGTGTGTGTGTGTGTGTGTGTGTGTGTGTGCGTGTGTGGTGTGTGTGTACATGCGTGCGTGTGTGCGCGCGCATGTATCTGTGTGTGCGTGTGTGTGTGTGTGTGTGTGTGTGTGTTGTGTGTGTGTGTGTGTGTGTGTGTGTGTGTGAATATTTCTGTGTGTAGTCGTGTATGCGTGGTGTGTGTGGTGTGCGTGTGTGTGTGTGTGTGTGTGTGTGTGTGTGTGTGTGTGTGTGTGTGTGTGTGTGTGTGGGGTGTGTTTGAAGGCCTGACAGTGACAAGGTGAACATGGCGGATGGTGTGAACTTTGGAATAGGAAAGGGCGGGCGTGCACACATAAACAAATCTCTGCTCTGCAGCTTTGTTGCTGAGAACCAAACCCAGAGTTCCCACTAAGCCAGACTGGTACATCCATCTTGGGCAGCTTTGAAGACGTGATGTAGTTTCATTTCAGATGCTGGAACAGACTACGATGTCCTCTGGAACTCCCAGTTCCAATGTACTTGTTTTACAGTTGTAGTGGATTTCCCCCAAGAGGAGGTGGCAAGGACTGAGTCGACTTCTCGAACTTTGGTTTTCATTAATTAATTTCGAAGAGTGTGATCAATTGTCCCACGAGAAGCTGGGACCATTTGCATTGCCTTCTCTGGTTCCCGTCTACATTGATTTTTAAGGCATGGTTCATTCAGCAAGATGGTCTGGGAAGGTTGACGGCACCCTTCTCTATGCCCCCTTTGTTGATGTTGACAAGTGTGATTAATTAACCAAAGAGGAGCTGTGGACAGTTTTCAAGATTGACACCTGACTGATAACGGTCTTGTGGTCATTCTTAAAACATGGACTGCGGATGACTCGTTGACAAGTCGATGAAAAAGCGGGCGGGTAAGGTAGTGTAAAAAGCGGGCGGGTAAGGTAGTGTAAAAAGCGGGCGGGTAAGGTAGTGTAAAAAGCGGGCGGGTAAGGTAGTGTAAAAAGCGGGCGGGTAAGGTAGTGTGTGTGTTTTTAGGACAAGAGATCAAGCAGATGCTCACCGATTTTTCAGTGTCTGTGCCTGTCAGTCTGTCTGTCTGTCTCTGTCTGTCTCTGTATGACTCTGTCTCTTCCACCCTCCCTCCTTCCCTCCCTCCTTCCCATCCCCCCCTCTAACTCTCTCTCTTTCTCTGTCTGTCTGTCTGTCTGTCTGTCTGTCTCTCTCTCTCTCTCTCTCTCTCTCCTCTCTCTCTCTCTCTCTCTCCACTGTGTATCAGTCTCTTTGTGTCTCTCTGTTCTTGTTCCTGTCTCTCTCTCTGGATCTCTTTCACTGGTTTGTCTCTTTCCCTCTCTTTTAATCTGTCTCTCACACTGCCTTTTTCCGTGTGTCTATCAATCTGGCAATCTGCCTGTGTGTGTATGTGTGTGTGTGTGTGTGTGTGTGTGTGTGTGTGTGTGTGTGTGTGTGTGTGTGTGTGTGTGTGCCTGTCCGTCTGTCTCTCTGTCTCTCTGCCTCTGTCTGTCTGTCTGTCTATCTCTCTCT
>CM065717.1:2102500-2105000 GCA_033310375.1 Conus canariensis
TTTATCAGTCTCTCTGTAGCATCGGAAAATTTGTAGACGTGTCTTCACCCTTTCTTCTTTCACTCCATTGTCGGTAGACTGTGCTCTAATGTGCTGCTGCTTCTCAGTGTATCCAGTTCGTAGACTATTTCTTCATCTAATTTCTCCCATTCCTCTTTTGAATTTGCAAGTAGCAAGTTGAAGTTCTGGTGTTTGGCATCGAGAGCCTGTAAAACTTCTCGTCTGAATAATTAGGGCGAACGCCTTTCTGACTTCTTAGTAATTGGCACCGTTCACTGCTGCTCATTTACTGACCTTTCACACAGTCCTTGCTCGTTCTGTAGGTCTCACAGTGACATAAGTCATTGGGTGTTGAGTTGGTTACTACACGCAGACATGATAAGTCATAGGGTGTTGAGTGGTTACTACACGGAGACATAAGTCATTGGGTGTTGAGTTGGTTACTACACGGAGACATGATAAGTCATAGGGTGTTGAGTGGTTACTACACGGAGACATAAGTCATTGGGTGTTGAGTTGGTTACTACACGGAGACATAAGTCATTGGGTGTTGAGTTGGTTACTACACGGAGACATAATGTCATGGGGAGTTGAGTTGGTTACTACACGGAGACATGATAGTCATTGGGTGTTGAGTTGGTTACTACACGGAACATAAGTCATTGGTGTTGAGTTGGTTACTACACGGAGACATAAGTCATTGGGTGTTGAGTTGGTTACTACACGGAGACGTCTTCTTGCTTTCTTTACCGGTGTACGGACGGGTTCAGTGAATGTTTGCAGTGGACGTCAAGGCCGGCAGGCAGTCTGGCCATGTCTGGAATGGTCGCCGCTGGATTGGACGCCATCGGATTCCAGCATGAAAGTGATGTACCGTGAGTGACCGCTGAGCGGGACAGGAGAGAGGAAATAGGAGTCCTGTCAAAGAACGGAGGGTCAAAGAGAAGGAGGATGCTCTGTTTCACAGTCTTCACTGACTCTTACTGATTCGGACAGCTTGAAAAGTTTGACTGAGCTGGATTCCAGGAGCATGGTGTTTTATTGTTCTCCTTTGTTTGCTTTATTGTTGACGTCTTTGTTTTTTTATTTGTTTGAATGCTCTGTAGTTTTTATGCGAGGGATATTTTTGAATCACAGGCTGTCATGGCTATTGAAGCGCATTTAGCAATAAACCTGGCATGATGAAACACTGTCTGTCTGTCCGTCTGTCTGTCTGTCTGTCTGTCTGTCTCTCTCTCTCTCTCTCTCTCTCTCTCTCTCTCTCTCTTTCATACACACACACACACTCACACACACACACACACACACACACACACACACCACACACACACACACACACACACACACACACACACACACACACACACACACACACACACAGAGAGAGAGAGAAGAGAGAGAGAGAGAGACGAGAGAGAGAAGAGAGAGAGAAGAAGAGAAATAACAATGTTATCAAAGGATCATGATCAAAGAGAGTGACGATGTTCTATTTCACTGTTTTCAACGACTGGGCACGTCTGACTGTGTGATGTGTTGAATTCATTGAACTGGACCTCAGCAGCGCAACGTTAGGGGTTATATATACATGTGTGTGTGTGTGTGTGTGTGTGTGTGTGTGTGTGTGTGTGTGTGTGTGTGTGTGTGGATGGGTAGTTTTATAGATAGATAGAAAGGTGTTTTGTGTGTGTCTGTGTCTGTGCGTCCACTCATTATTATTATATAATCCACTTACCCACTTATGATATATATATATATATATATATATATATATATATATAAAATAAATTCCAAGGATAAGTACCGCACCATTCCAGCAACTTACAGAGCAGCTTCGTGTTGCAATGACTGCAAGAAATATTCAATTATAAACAAAGCTTGCTCTTATGTCTTAGATTGAAGAAATAGGGAGATAACATTCATATCTGCAGTGGTAGATAATTCTACCTAACTAACAGTATGTGCTTGGGTGGGTGAATGGGAAAAAAATAAAAATAAATGCTTCTCAAAATGAGCCTTCAGCAAGCTTATAGTCTCCAAGGGGGAGACAATCTCCAATAGGGAGGAAACTCACTAACATATAACTCCTGGTCAGATACCGATATTTGTTTACTACGGTATTGCACACCAGCCTTTTCTGGGATAGCATTCTTCTTAAAACCGAAAAGGCAGAGGAGTCAAATTACCACTTTCCGCGGTCACTGAGGAGAAACAATCAGGTTTCGAAATATCGGTATCTGACCAGGAGTTATATTTAGTGATAATATTTATAATTGAATATTTCTTGCAGTCATTGCAACACCAAGTTGCTCTGTAAGTTGCTGGAATGGTGCGGTACTTATCCTTGGAATTTATTAGTTTATTGTAATTTAGTCCCTTGCGGATTCATTCCAAGAAGTGGCCCTCAGCACTTGTGTCTTAAGAGGTTATCTTTTTATATTTTCTACTTTTCACTAGAAAATGTAGCTTGTTTTGTTCCTTCATGATTTCCTTTTGCTTCTTA
>CM065717.1:2115000-2117500 GCA_033310375.1 Conus canariensis
GGACCTCCGTGTTGACGCAGTCTTACAAGCCTTCTGGTCAGCAGTCTGGATAGGACCTCCGTGTTGACGCAGTCTTACAAGCCATCTGGTCAGCAGTCTGGACAGGACCTCCGTGTTGACGCGGTCTTACAAGCCATCTGGTCAGCAGTCTGGACAGGACCTCTGTGTTGACGCAGTCTTACAAGTCTGGTCAGCAGTCTGGACAGGACCTCCATGTTGACGCAGTCTTACAAGCCTGGTCAGCAGTCTGGACAGGACCTCCGTGTTGATGCAGTCTTACAAGCCTGGTCAGCAGTCTGGACAGGACCTCTGTGTTGACGCAGTCTTACAAGCCTGGTCAGCAGTCTGGACAGGACCTCTGTGTTGACGCAGTCTTACAAGCCTGGTCAGCAGTCTGGACAGGACCTCCGTGTTGACGCAGTCTTACAAGCCTGGTCAGCAGTCTGGACAGGACCTCTGTGTTGACGCAGTCTTACAAGCCATCTGGTCAGCAGTCTGGCCGCCAGCAATGCCATGATAACCATGCTATTCGACAATCCTCTAACCGTTCTCCTTTCTCCCTTACTACAACTGCTATTGTATCATTACCACTAAGAATGGTAGTTATCCCCTCTTTATTATTTATCAATATCTTTATCATAATCTTTATCTTTATTCTTATTGATATCAGGATTGTTATTATCATCATTACTATTTTTCACTCGCATTGTCTCCTTTCTGGCGGCCTCGATTTCATTCAACGCCCACCTTGCGCCGAATTTGGTGAGATAAGTGATTGCTCGTTCTTCATTGTCGTTGTCCTGAGTGTTGTTTATCATAATAATAATAATAATGATGATTTCTTATATAGCGCTTAATCAAACGAATTTCTCTAAGCGCTTTACAAAGTCATACTACATTCACCCTTCTCATATACAATAATACACCTTACACCCAACTACAAATACTATTACTACAATAACTAACAAATCCTAATCCTACCAATGTGACATTCACTTATTCTTCAAATATCACTACAAAAACTTAATCCTATAACGTTCAATCATCTTGCCTGAAGAAGCCTAAGAGGTCGAAACGCGTCGTCTTTTGTTTTGTGATTCGTTTGTTCATGTTTGGCGGATACAGCACTTACATTTTTTTTTCAAGATTTGTTTAGTTCTCCGCCTGCGGTCGCCTCACTCTGCAACTTACAGATATATCTAGCTTGTTTTTCTGATACTGCCTGCCCTCAAAACATCCACATGAGAGTACATACACAAACGGGTCTTTGGTGCCCATTCAGAAAAAATAATAATACGGGTAGATTTCCAAACGTCACCCCTGTTGCAAGCCACCTGACTGCTGTATTACTGGACTCATTCTAAACACACGGGTCAACGATATGTAGGAAATGTATATTGTTGCCATGTTGATTCGCAACCGTGCATCGGAAAATCTTTCCATTTTGTTCATGAAGAATGCAGTTCAAAGTGTAGGGCTAGGTCATGTTTGGGTCCGGCAGTCAAGACTCAGCTAAGCCAGTCTACAACTGATTTTATGCCAACGATTAAAAGCAACGATTACAAGGTGTGTTCAGTTCTGGAAATAACGAGAGCACGAACTGTATACCACGATGATCGAGAACACTTAGTTACTGCTGAAAGGATTGCTTAGGCGGTGATCATTCAATCAACAGCCCTTTGCCCCCTTCTGGGGCACAGGCGCCGACCAAGGACCTCCAGGAGTCTCTGTCATCGGCTCTTCTTTCCAGCTGGTTCCATGTCATCCCCATGTTCCTGATGTCAGCTTCCAGGTCCCGGCGCCAGGTGTTCCTTGGCCGACCTCTTTTTCGCTTTCCTTGGGGGGTTCATGTTAGGGCTTGTCTGGTGATGTTGCTTGCAGGCTTCTGCCGTGTATGTCCAGTCCAGCCCCAATGTCGTTTGTTGATTTCCTGTTCTGCGGGCAGTTGCTTTGTTCTCTCCCAGAGCTCGTTGTTGTTGATGGTATCTGGCCATCAGATGCGGAGAATCTTGCGCGGGCTGTTGTTGAAGAACACTTTTCTTGGAGGTGGCGGCTGTACATCTCCAGGTCTCCGTCCCGTCCTGGCTTTGGTGTTGACAGTTCCTTGGAGCTCCAGATGTTCCGTAGCTGTATGAACGCTGCCCTGGCCTTTCCGATCCTTGCTCTGACGTCGGCGTCTGTGCCCCCCTGCTTGTTGATGACACTGCCCAGGTAGGTAAAGGCTTCTACCTCCTCTAGCAGCTCAGTGTCTAGCATGATCGAGTTGGCGCTGACAGTGTTGGCCTTGAGAATCCTGCTCTTGCCTTTATAAATGTTGAGCCCTACTTGTGCTGATGTGGCTGCTACGTTGCTAGTCTTCTCTCTTGCATCTGCTGTTGGGTGTGTGAGAGTAGCGCCAGGAACCGGGGAAGTCCAAATCGTCGAGCTGAGTCCAGGGTGTGCACTGGATCTCATGTCTTCTCTGAGCTTTTGAGGTCTTCATGATCCAGTCGATTTCCAA
>CM065717.1:2122500-2132500 GCA_033310375.1 Conus canariensis
AAATCGAGCCCGAAATAATTTGGAAAAGCACTTATTGAAATAGAGCAGATTGTGAATGAGAGCAGGCACAACATAGCTTTGAAATCTGTGTTTACAGGGGTATATCTGACCGGAAACACAGGAAAGACGTCTCACGTTTGTTTTGACCGGAAGCGTTGTTTCATGACTGTGTGCGACATAGCCTTTAGTATGAAATGAAACAGTTTTGAACTGTGTGTGACATAGCCTTTAGTATGGAATGAAACAGTTTTGAACTGTGTCTGACATAGCCTTTAGTAAGGAATGAAACAGTTTTGAACTGTGTCTGTACCTTGTGGAATGAACAGTTTGAACTGTGTTGACATAGCCTTTGGAATGAAACAGTTTGAACTGTGTGTGACATGCCTTTAGTAGGAATGAAACAGTTTTGAACTGTGTGTGACATAGCCTTTAGTATGGAATGAAACAGTTTTGACTGTGTGTGACATAGCCTTTAGTATGGAATGAAACCGTTTTGAGCTGTGTGTGACATAGCCTTTAGTATGGAATGAAACAGTTTTGATGTGTGACATAGCCTTTAGTATGGAATGAAACCGTTTTGAGCTGTGTGTGACATAGCCTTTAGTATGGAATGAAACAGTTTGAACTGTGTGTGACATAGCCTTTAGTATGGAATGAAACGTTTTGTGTGTGTGACATAGCCTTTAGTATGGAATGAAACAGTTTTGAACTGTGTGTGACATAGCCTTTAGTATGGAATGAAACAGTTTTGAACTGTGTGTGACATAGCCTTTAGTATGGAATGAAACCATTTTGAACTGTGTGTGACATAGCCTGAGTATGGAATGAAACAGTTTTGAACTGTGTGTGACATAGCCCTGAGTATGGAATGAAACAGTTGTGATTTGACATGCCTGTATGAATGAACAGTTTGAACTTGTGTACATAGCCTTTAGTAAGGAATAAAACAGTTTTGTGTGTGACATAGCCTTTAGTAAGGAATGAAACAGTTTTGTGTGTGACATAGCCTTTAGTAAGGAATGAAACAGTTTTGAACGGTGTGTGACATAGCCTTTAGTATGGAATGAAACAGTTTTGAACTGTGTGTGACATAGCCCTGAGTATGGAATGAAACAGTTTTGAGCTGTGTGTGACATAGCCCTGAGTTTGGAATGAAACAGTTTTGAGCTGTGTGTGACATAGCCCTGAGTTTGGAATGAAACAGTTTTGCGATTTTTCATGTGAAATATATCTGAACCTTTATCCCCATTGTACACACACACACACACACACACACACACACACACACACACACTCTCTCTCTCTCTCTCTCTCTCTCTCTCTCTCTCTCTCTCTCTCTCTCCAATGCATTTAATCCACTCCTTGATCCCCACCCCACCCCCACCCAGTCATCTCCCTCTCCGCCTGCCCCTTTCTCACCGTGTCAACCCTCTGAAGTTGCAGAAAGAGAAGACAGTCTCTGACTGAGCTGTAAAACAGAAGGACAAGGAGATGGCAGGGGGAATGTAGGAGGCACCACACATAATCCCTCAACCCTTTGAAGTTGCAGAAAGAGAAGACAGTCTCTGACTGAGCTGTAAAACAGAAGGACAAGGAGATGGCAGGGGGAATGTAGGAGGCACCACACATAATCCCTCAACCCTTTGAAGTTGCAGAAAGAGAAGACAGTCTCTGACTGAGCTGTAAAACAGAAGGACAAGGAGATGGCAGGGGGAATGTAGGAGGCACCACACATAATCCCTCAACCCTTTGAAGTTGCAGAAAGAGAAGACAGTCTCTGACTGAGCTGTAAAACAGAAGGACAAGGAGATGGCAGGGGGAATGTGGGAGGCACCACACATAATCCCTCAACCCTTTGAAGTTGCAGAAAGAGAAGACAGTCTCTGACTGAGCTGTAAAACAGAAGGACAAGGAGATGGCAGGGGGAATGTGGAAGGCACCACACATAATCCCTCAACCCTTTGAAGTTGCAGAAAGAGAAGACAGTCTCTGACTGAGCTGTAAAACAGAAGGACAAGGAGATGGCAGGAGGAATGTAGGAGGCACCACACATAATCCAGGTATGTTTGACGCACTGTATCCCACCATCCTATGCAACGCTAAATGTCATTGATAATTGCGTGCGCACATCTGCGCGGGTTGTATTTGAGATGTTGTTTGGTAAACCTAGGCTGTCTTCTTGTTCTTCTTCTTCTGTGTACGCAGGCAGATACTCCTGCGGACACCCCCTGTATAGACAGCCAAGGATTAATCGCATCTATCCAACAAAGGGAGTGGAGTTTTGTGTGCATGACCGTTTTTATCCCGCCATTAAGGCAGCCATACTCCAACTTCGGGGAAGGTGCAAGCTATGCGTAACGTGTCATCCATAGCAACGGCCAGACTGGCCTTCTCTACCGAAAGTTGGTGATGGATTTTACGTGTGTGCAAGATGTTGTGCGTGCGTTCACACACGGAGCCTCGGTTTATAGTCTCATTCGAAGGACTGTATGGGAAATGGAGTCAGAACCAATGTTAACTCCGAGAGAAAAATCCCCTGTACCGAAACGGCCCGGCGGAGATTTGAACCCGCAACCCCATGATTACGAGTCCGGCGCTCTACCACTGAGCTGTTCCGGCCCCCAAGGGCTGTCTGTAATTCAACACTTGGACAATGATCGGTCCCCATCCCGGTGACGCTGGCCATCTCAACTCTTCTGTTCTACGTTTCCAGTCGCCACTAACCTATCAAGTTTTCTGTCGACTTATCCCTCGGGACAGTTCATTCGTTCAGTTTAAAAAGCATCATGTCTCCTCTGGATCCTGAGGTATTTTCTTCAACAGGTGATGAGGTCTCAGACTAGCACCGCTCTGAAGATAGGAAGGAAGGGAGGGAGGGAGATGAGAGGTGAGGTGGTGAGGAGGGAGGTAAAGGAACAGACGGACAGTGAGGGAGATGAGAGGTGAGGGTGGTGAGGAGGGAGGTAAAGGAACAGGCGGACAGTGAGGGAGATGAGAGGTGGGGTGGTGAGGCTGGAGGTTAAGGAACAGACAGTGAGGGAGATGAGAGGTGAGGTGGTGAGGAGGGAGGTAAAGGAACAGGCGGACAGTGAGGGAGATGAGAGGTGAGGTGGTGAGGAGGGAGGTAAAGGAACAGGCGGACAGTGAGGGAGATGAGAGGTGAGTGGTGAGGCTGGAGGTTAAGGAACAGACAGTGAGGAGATGAGAGGTGAGGTGGTGAGGAGGGAGGTAAAGGAACAGGCGGACAGTGAGGGAGATGAGAGGTGAGGTGGTGAGGAGGGAGGTAAAGGAACAGACGGACAGTGAGGGAGATGAGAGGGAGGTGGTGAGGAGGGAGGTAAAGGAACAGACAGTGAGGGAGATGAGAGGTGAGGTGGTGAGGAGGGAGGTAAAGGAACAGACGGACAGTGAGGGATGAGAGGTGAGGTGGTGAGAGGGAGGTAAAGGAACAGACGACAGTGAGGGAGATGAGAGGTGAGGTGGTGAGGAGGAGGTAAAGGAACAGGGACAGTGAGGGAGGTGAGAGTGAGGTGGTGAGGGGGTAAAGGAACAGACAGTGAGGGAGATGAGAGGTGAGTGGTGAGGAGGGAGGTAAAGGAACAGACAGTGAGGGAGATGAGAGGTGAGGTGGTGAGGGGGAGGTAAAGGAACAGCGGACAGTGAGGAGATGAGAGGTGAGGTGGTGAGGGGGGGTAAAGGAACAGGACAGTGAGGGAGTGAGAGGTGAGGTGGTGAGGAGGAGGTAAAGGAACAGCGGACAGTGAGGGAGTGAGAGTGAGGTGGTGAGGAGGGAGGTAAAGGAACAGACGGAATGGGGAGATGGAGGTGAGGTGGTGAGGAGGGGTAAAGGAACAGACAGTGAGGAGATGAGATGAGTTGAGGAGGAGTAAAGGAACAGCGACAGTGAGGAGTGAGAGGTGAGGTGGGAGAGGGAGGTAAAGGAACAGCGACAGTGAGGAGTGAGAGGTGAGGTGGTAGGAGGGAGGTAAAGGAACAGACGAGTGAGGAGATGAGAGGTGGGTGAGGAGGGAGGTAAAGGAACAGACAGTGAGGGAATGAAGGTGAGTGGTGAGGAGGGAGGTAAGGAACAGCGCATGAGGAGATGAGAGGTGAGGTGGTGAGGAGGGAGGTAAAGAACAACGACAGTGAGGGATGAGAGGTGAGGTGGTGAGGAGGAGGTAAAGGAACAGACAGTAGGAGATAGAGGTGAGGTGAGGAGGGGTAAAGGAAAGGGGACATGAGGGAGTGAGAGGTGAGGTGGTGAGAGGAGGTAAAGGAACAGACAGTGAGGGAGATGAGAGGTGAGTGGTGAGAGGGAGGTAAAGGAACAGCGACAGTGAGGAGTGAGTGAGGTGGTGAGGGGAGGTAAAGAACAGACAGTGAGGAGTGAGAGGTGAGGTGGTGAGGAGGAGGTAAAGGAACAGACAGTGAGGAGATGAGAGTGAGGTGGGAGGAGAGGTAAAGAACAGCGGACAGTGGAGGGAGTGAGAGGTGAGGTGGTGAGGGGGAGGTAAAGGAACAGAGGAGTGAGGAGTGAGAGTGGGTGGGAGGAGGGAGTAAAGGAACAGCGACAGTGAGGGAGTGAGAGGTGAGGTGGTGAGGGGAGGTAAAGGAACAGGACAGTGAGGGAGATGAGAGGTGAGGGGTGAGGAGGAGGTAAAGGAACAGACAGTGAGGGAGATGAGAGTGAGGTGTGAGAGGGAGGTAAAGGAACAGACAGTGAGGGAGATGAGGTGAGGTGGTGAGGAGGGAGGTAAAGGAACAGCGGACAGTGAGGGAGTGAAGGTGAGGTGGTGAGGAGGAGGTAAAGGAACAGCGACGTGAGGAGATGAGAGGTGAGGTGGTGAGGAGGAGGTAAAGGAACAGCGGACAGTGAGGGAGTGAGAGGTAGGTGGTGAGGAGGAGGTAAAGACAGACGTGAGGGAGATGAGAGGTGAGGTGGTGAGAGGAGTAAAGGAACAGACAGTGAGGGAGTGAGAGGTAGGTGGTGAGAGGAGGTAAGGAACAGCGGACATGAGGGAGTGAGAGGTAGGGTGAGAGGGAGGTAAAGGAACACGACAGTGAGGGAGAGAGAGGAGGTGTGAGGGGAGGTAAGGAACAGCGACAGTGAGGAGTGAAGGGGTGGTGAGAGGGAGTAAAGACACAGTAGGGGAGAGGTGAGTGGTGAGAGGGAGTAAAGGAACAGACAGTGAGGAGATGAGAGGTAGTGTGAGAGGAGGTAAAGAACAGCGGACAGGAGGAGATGAGAGGAGGTGGGAGGAGGAGGTAAAGGAACAACGAGTGAGGAGATGAGAGTGGGTAGAGGAGAAGAACAGACAGTGGGGATGAGAGGAGGTGTGAGGGGGGAAAGACAATGAGGAGATGAGAGGTGAGGTGGTGAGGAGGGAGGTAAAGGAACAGACAGTGAGGAGATGAGAGGTGAGGTGGTGAGGAGGGAGGTAAAGGAACGACAGTGAGGGAGTGAGGTGAGGTGGTGAGGAGGGAGGTAAAGGAACAGGCGGACAGTGAGGGAGGTGAGAGGTGAGGTGGTGAGGGAGTAAAGGAACAGACGGACATGTAGGGAGATGAGAGGTGAGGTGGTGAGGAGGGAGGTAAAGGAACAGACGGACAGTGAGGGAGATGAGATGTGAGGTGGTGAGGAGGGAGGTAAGGAACAGACGGACAGTGAGGGAGATGAGAGTGAGGTGGTGAGGAGGGAGGTAAAGGAACAGCGGACAGTGAGGGGATGAGAGGTGAGGTGGTGAGGAGGAGGTAAAGGAACAGACAGTGAGGGAGATGAGAGGTGAGGTGGTGAGGAGGGAGGTAAAGGAAACAGACGGACAGTGAGGGAGATGAGAGGTGAGGTGGTGAGGAGGGAGGTAAAGGAACAGACAGTGAGGGAGATGAGAGGTGAGGTGGTGAGGAGGGAGGTAAAGGAACAGACGGACAGTGAGGGAGATGAGAGGTGAGGTGGTGAGGAGGGAGGTAAAGAAACAGACGGAGTGTGAGGGAGAGGAAGGGGAAGGGGAGAAGTGGAGTAAGAGCAGAATAAAAAAAAAAAAAGATAGTTTGGGTTAAGGTCTGTGAATGGCGAGGGGGGGGGGGGGGGGCGGCGGGGAGAGAGAGAGGGAGGAGAGAGAGAGAGAAGACAGACAGACAGACAGAAGACAGACACACAGACAGACAGACAGACACACAGAACAGACAGACAGAATAGACAGAGACAGAGACGGAGAAGAGCAAATCCATGTTCCCCAGAAAATAGCCAATAGATGTCTAATTCCAGTGTCTCTTATGGTAAGTGAACTATCACAATAAACTTTATGCCTTCTTACTGTGGACTATCACAATAAACGTTATCCCCCCTTATAGTAAGTGGACTATCACAATAAACGTTATCCCCCCTTATAGTAAGTGGACTATCACAATAAACTTTATCCCCCCTTATAGTAAGTGGACTATCACAATAAACTTTATCCCCCCTTATAGTAAGTGGACTATCACAATAAACTTTATCCCCCTTATAGTAAGTGGACTATCACAATAAACTTTATCCCCCCTTATAGTAAGTGGACTATCACAATAAACTTTATCCCCCCTTATAGTAAGTGGACTATCACAATAAACTTTATCCCCCCTTATAGTAAGTGGACTATCTCAATAAACTTTATCCCCCCTTATAGTAAGTGGACTATCACAATAAACTTTATCCCCCCTTATAGTAAGTGGACTTCACAATAAACTTTATCCCCCCTTATAGTAAGTGGACTATCACAATAAACTTTATCCCCCTTATAGTAAGTGGACTATCACAATAAACTTTATCCCCCCTTATAGTAAGTGGACTATCTCAATAAACTTTATCCCCCTTATAGTAAGTGGACTATCACAAACTTTATCCCTCCTTATAGTAAGTGGACTATCTCAATAAACTTTATCCCCCCTTATAGTAAGTGGACTATCACAATAAACTTTATCCCTCCGTTTACATTCCTGTTCAGTTCGGGTTCTTCGCACACAACATTCCCTAAACTTCCCTGACTACCAAGAGGAAGCGAAGAGCATACTTTGGGCGCAACTTCGGCAACTGAGTACTTCAGTCCGAGCGAGTTTACAATGTCCACCAGGATCTGGTGTACTTTTTTGTTGTAGCAAACTGCGCAATCCTGGCGAGTTATTTTGAGAGCAATGATGTTCCGAGGTGCTTCAATGCCGTATGAGTTTCATGAAAAGCCAAGTCCGTTCCTTTATCTGTCTGTCTGTCTGTCTGTCTGCCTGCCTGTCTGTCTGTCTCTATGTCTGTCTGTTTGTCTGTCTGTCTCTCTGTCTGTCAGTCTGTCCGTCTCTCTCTTTCTCTCCCTCTCTCTCTCTCTCTCTCTCTCTCTCTCTCTCTTAGTGTGTGTGTGTGTGTGTGTGTGTGTGTGTGTGTGTGTGTGTGTGTGTGTGTGTTGTGTGCATCTACGATACCTTTTAACCCCAACTAACTTTTTATTTCACGATTTAGCTCTCTCCTTCCCCCCCCCCCTCCCTTCCCCCCTCCCCCCCCCCCACCCCCCTACACCTCACCTGGTCCCGTACCCGTAGCCCTACTTACGCATCCCTGTCTTCCCTCCCTCCCTCCCTCCCTCCCCTCCTTCAAAGTGACATTAGTGTAATACCTCATCGCCTGTTGAAGAAACCGTCTGAAAGTTCCAATGAAACACGGCACTTTTGATTTGAACAATTCCACGTTCCCTGAGGATTTGATTTGAACAATTCCACGTTCCCTGAGGATTTGATTTGAACAATTCCACGTTCCCTGAGGATTTGATTTGAACAATTCCACGTTCCCTGAGGATCAACTAGCTCCTGTGAGTTTGATTGTAGGTCAGCCATCACAGCCAACGTTCTTTCTCCATTCACATTGACGTTCACGGGGGCAGCGTTCTACAGCAACCTTCTTTAACTGCATTCAGGGAACTCCAGAAAAGTCACCTCCACAGCGAACGCCAGAGGAAGCAAACAGCACACTTTCATTGCAACTTTGGCCAGCCAGTACTTTTGGTGCAAGTGAGTGGGAGATTTTCAATGGAACTTTAGTGCCATTTTAACCAACTCTGTAATTCCGGCAACCTATTCTAAGAGTAGTTATGTTCAAGTAGATGCTTGCTGAGTGGGTTTTGTTCGTGACAAGTCGAATCTACGTCTAGGTCTACGGGTTCGTGTCAGTGTATGTCATCCATTTGTTTCTGTGCTCTCTCTCTCTCTCTCTCTCTCTCTCTGTGCGCGCCCGTGTGTGTGTGTGTGTGTGTGTCTCTCTCTCGTGATTGCTTACCTTGTAATCTGGTGACTAAGTGGACTGCGCATGCCATCACGTGTGAACACTGTCAGTTGTGAACAGTCCATTTACTTGTATAGTTTTTCCATGTTTAGTTTTGATCCATATTTTTGTCCTTTTGAAAATCCATTTGTCTATACTTGCGCTAAAAACTTCAAGGTATACCTGGCGCCCTCTAGACGGCCTAACGTTTCTTGCCTTACACATGTCACTAGATGAATTAATGAGGTATGAACTATGATATACATTATAATGCTGAAAAAAAAAGTAGTGCAGGTAAACAAGTGGAGGCTAACAATTCTTCCGTCATTTATAATATTAATGACTTGGTAAATATTTAAGTAAAGAAAAAGAAAGGGGGGGGGAGAGAGAGAGAGAGAGACGGGAGGAAGAGGAATAATTTGAGAACATAAAATTAGGAACTACATTATGAATATTAAACCCTATGCTAGTAGCATATGGTAACTATTGTAATCGCTGTCGACACAGATCTATCTATATTGCCTGCTCCTAGGCCTTTTGTCCCCTGGATCGGACTCACCAGGGAGACACGGGGGATTGTGTCAGTGCTCCCTTGACATCAGATGGAGATACACCACAGTCCATAATTTTGTGGTGTTCTCACCACCAAGGGTTCCAAAAAACAATCCAACAGCACCCCAACGCAGCCACCGAAGGGTAGAAAAACGAAACAAAAAGAAAGTGTGGTAAGGAAATAAGTTGCTGAAAAACTAAGATCATTATATAAAACAGAATGAAATGTAGGGGAAGATCATTATATAAAACAGAATGAAATATAGGGGAAGATCATTATAAAAAAACAGAATGAAATGTAGGGGAAGATCATTATATAAAACAGAATGAAATGTAGGGGAAGATCATTATATAAAACAGAATGAAATGTAGGGGAAGATCATTATAAAAAACAGAATGAAATGTAGGGGAAGATCATTATATAAAACAGAATGAAATGTAGGGGAAAATCGTTGAGCTTATCCTTCAGGATCCATTCAAGGATGCAAGGGAGGTCAAAAGATGTCCGACAGTCCGAGTGGTCAGCTCTGCTGTTTAATAACCCAAGCATTGTAAGCAGCTAAGAATTATGTACGCACACACACACACACACACACACACACACACACACACACACACACACACACACACACACATATATATATATATATATATATATATATAATTTGGACACAATCGTATTGTGCTTTTCCTTTTTTCTGGTTGGTTGGGCTACAGTCATAAAGCTAAAGCGAACTAAACTTAAGTACTCACAAAACCCCTAAACCTCAACCATTCCTCTGCCCCCCCCCCCCCTCCACCCTCCTCCGCCCCCTTCTCTCCAAACTCTACCTCCTTTCCCCCTTCGAATCATTCCCGATCCATTTCCCTTAGCCTTGCTCCTCCCCCCCCCCCCCGCCTCTCCCCCCACCACCCACCCACTTCCCTCTTCCGGGGTGACGTTATTCTAATACCTCCTCACAGAATGAAAAACACACACACACACCTTGAAGTTCAAATGAAACACACCACTTTTAAATCGATCAAATCCACTGCCCCTGTGGATTCATTTGAAGGACACATGTTCCAGTGAAACTGCTACTGAATCAGATCTCAAGGTCAGCTTTCCCCCATTTGTGTTCAAGTTGGCTGCTTCCTACAGAATCTTGTCTGGGACTGCGTTCGGAGAGA
>CM065717.1:2145000-2147500 GCA_033310375.1 Conus canariensis
ATTATTATTACTATTATTATTAGCAAGTGTGAACAGTCACTGTCATTTTTTAACTTTATTTTTTAGACTTGGGCGGCACATTTCAAAGAATGCCTGGCGCAATAGATTGATTAAAGTTTATAAATTTTAATTTGCATGATGTGAATATGATTAATTCTGTCCTGGTTTCTGGTTGGTTCGGTTATAATCACAAACTAAACCAAAATAAGCCTTCCTTCTCACGAGTACCCCTAAATGTCAACCATTCTTTCTCCCCCCGCCCCCCCCCCCTCCTTCCTCTCCAAATCCTGCTCCCCCCTCCCTGTAATTCTCTCACTGACTCATTGGCATTAGCCTCTCCTCATCCCCCTCCCCCTCATCCACTTCCTTCTTTCAGGGCGATATGACTCTGACGCCTCTTCACCTAACGAAAAAGAAGGGCACCCTAAAGATTCAAATGAGACACAACACTTTTGAATCGATCAAATCCACTGCCCCTAGGGAATGATTTGAAGGAAACAAGCTGCTTCTTGAGTTGACTCTCATGGTCAACCTTCTCCCCCATTTATATTGACTTTGGTTGCCTCCTGCATAATTATGTCTGGATCTGCTTTTGGGGAGAAGAAAGCGGCTTTTGATGAGTATCCAAGAGAGAACGAAGAGCACGCTGTCATTGCAATTTTGATGACATTTTTCACTTTGTCATTTCAAGTTTGATGGCATTTTTCATTCTGTCATTGCAAGTTTGATGGCATTTTTCATTCTGTCATTGCAAGTTTGATGACATTTTTCATTCTGTCATTGCAAGTTTGATGGCATTTTTCATTCTGTCATTCCAAGTCTGCAATACCAACAGCGCTGTTCAGTTGCTCATCATACCAAATGAAAGAAATGTATACAGGCAAAGTGGTGCATGTTGTAACATAAACCAAATAAAGAAATGTATACAGTCAAAGTGGTGCATGTTGTAACATAAACCAAATAAAGAAATGTATACAGGCAAAGTGGTGCATGTTGTAACATAAACCAAATAAAGAAATGTATACAGGCAAAGTGGTGCATGTTGTAAAATGAGAGCATGTGTGAAATACCTTCCAAACCTGTTTCTTACAAAAGTATATGAGACATGACAGGCAGGAAACGCCGTACGCTTGTGTCGGCTCGGATCTTTGTTTTATAACTCTCATGTGACATAGCCTTTATTTTGGTACATGACACAGTTTCATGCGTCCCGTGTGACATTGACCTTTACTCCCATACGTACAAAAAGACATGTGCGTACTTTAACCAATGCGTTTTCCCCATTCCCCTCGTCCACCCTACTCTACGTACCTATTCACGTCTCCGCCTCAGGTGAAATGGTTTTTAACTGCACTATAAACAGAAGAGTAAGGAGATCACAATTTAAAGGTAGGTAACGTTAGGTTTTTGCGTGTATATCTGTAACAATGTCTCTTCCCCTTCCCCGCAACAACACCAGTATCGCCGTGGTGATTGAGACAAGCACTTACACATCTGTCCAGCCTGTTTTTAATATGTTATTTTGTAAATCTGGGCTGTCTGTAATTAGAAGGTGGTGCCTCCCATCTTGACTTTCTCCCGCCTGTTAGATCGGCTTTTGGATTCCATCAAAGAGAGGGGTCAGTTTAATTACACGGGACACGAAGACTTCTCTTCAGCTGCTCAAATAACACACGTATCAGGGGAGCTTCGGGAGAGAGAGGCAGGCGGGGAGAAGTAAAGAGGGCATGCAAGAAGAATGGGGATACCGGGGAGAGAGGCAGGCGGGGAGAAGTAAAGAGGGCATGCAAAGGAATGAGGATACCGGGAGAGAGAGGCAGGCGGGGAGAAGTAAAGAGGGCATGCAAAGGAATGAGGATACCGGGAGAGAGAGGCAGGCGGGGAGAAGTAAAGAGGGCATGCAAAGGAATGGGGATACCGGGAGAGAGAGGCAGGCGGGGAGAAGTAAAGAGGGCATGCAAAGGAATGGGGATACCGGGGGAGAGAGGCAGGCGGGGAGAAGTAAAGAGGGCATGCAAGAGGAATGGGGATACCGGGAGAGAGAGGCAGGCGGGGAGAAGTAAAGAGGGCATGCAAAGGAATGGGGATACCGGGGAGAGAGGCAGGCGGGGAGAAGTAAAGAGGGCATGCAAGAAGAATGGGGATACCGGGGGAGAGAGGCAGGCGGGGAGAAGTAAAGAGGGCATGCAAGAGGAATGGGGATACCGGGAGAGGCAGGTGGGGAGAAGTAAAGAGGGCATGCAAGAGGAATGAGGATACCGGGAGAGAGAGGCAGGCGGGGAGAAGTAAAGAGGGCATGCAAAGGAATGGGGATACCGGGAGAGAGAGGCAGGCGGGGAGAAGTAAAGAGGGCATGCAAGAGGAATGAGGATACCGGGAGAGAGAGGCAGGCGGGGAGAAGTAAAGAGGGCATGCAAGAGGAATGAGGATACCGGGAGAGAGAGGCAGGCGGGGAGAAGTAAAGAGGGCATGCAAGAGGAATGGGGATACCGGGAGAGAG
>CM065717.1:2152500-2162500 GCA_033310375.1 Conus canariensis
GATGACGAACTGCATTTTGTTTTTTGCTGCTGCAAATGATCTATTCGAAGAGCGCAATGTATACCAACAACGTTTTCCAGGGATCCATATCACTTTCAATTAAGTCTGCTTATGGCATCTCAGAGTGAAAGCATTGTAAGAATTTTCTCAATTTACTTGTTCAATGCATTTCAGTTTCGGTCTGTTATGACCCCATAAGAGAGAAGTCCATCTAGCCTTTCTAGTGTTCGTACAATTCATATTCTGTTGTTATGTTCTCCATACCCTCCTTCAGAAGGGGCCATGAACAAATCCTATGAGCTCTCTCTCTCTCTCTCTCTCCTCTCTCTCTCTCTCTCTCTCTCTCTCTCTCTCTCTCTCTTCTCTCTCTCTCTCTGACAAGACTACTCCATATTGCCTGTTGTCAAGTCACACAAAGAAGCCCCAGATCTATCAGTCTCGCCAATCAGGAGTAATCAGGAATTCCCCATGGCCAAACCCTGTCAGTGGAAAAGTCTGCCAAACATGCAGGGAGTAATCAGGAATTCCCCATGGCCAAACCCTGTCGGTGGAAAAGTCTGCCAAACATGCAGGGAGTAATTAGGAATTCCCCATGGCCAAACCCTGTCGGTGGAAAAGTCTGCCAAACATGCAGGGAGTAATTAGGAATTCCCCATGGCCAAACCCTGTCGGTGGAAAAGTCTGCCAAACATGCAGGGAGTAATTTGGATTCTCTCTTGAGGGCACATAAGACCGTATGGCGAAAGCTTGGCTGTGTCTGGAGTGGCACTGTCTTCATCTGTCCGTGGGCAGGGGTGGTTGGGTCTGTGGGGTGTGCTCGACAGCTGGAGGGTGGTGTTCCATGGGGATGCTACTTTAAGGCTGTTTTGAGTTGCATCCTGTAGTCTGATTTACCTCTGTTCAGGAGCAGTTATGTCCCTTGATATCTTAATGGAGTGTCCTGCGCGTGCCTGTACCCATCGTCAACACAGCGCAGGCCTCCAAGGGTGGTACAGGACTGCTCTAAAGGCAGATGAGGACAGTGCTTCTCTGGGTCCTCCCCAGCATCTTCGGGTGTTTCTTTTTCTTCTTTGCCTTAACTAGGCTGACCCTGGAGAAAGGTCCAGTGACGGTGAGGAAAGACCCACTGACCACAGGGAAAGTCCTGTTGACAGTGGGAAAGACTACAATTTTGGATTCTCTCTTGAGGGCACATAAGACCGTATGGCGAAAGCTTGGCTGTGTCTGGAGTGGCACTGTCTTCATCTGTCCGTGGGCAGGGGTGGTTGGGTCTGTGGGGTGTGCTCGACAGCTGGAGGGTGGTGTTCCATGGGGATGCTACTTTAAGGCTGTTTTGAGTTGCATCCTGTAGTCTGATTTACCTCTGTTCAGGAGCAGTTATGTCCCTTGATATCTTAATGGAGTGTCCTGCGCGTGCCTGTACCCATCGTCAACACAGCGCAGGCCTCCAAGGGTGGTACAGGACTGCTCTAAAGGCAGATGAGGACAGTGCTTCTCTGGGTCCTCCCCAGCATCTTCGGGTGTTTCTTTTTCTTCTTTGCCTTAACTAGGCTGACCCTGGAGAAAGGTCCAGTGACGGTGAGGAAAGACCCACTGACCACAGGGAAAGTCCTGTTGACAGTGGGAAAGACTACAATTTTGGATTCTCTCTTGAGGGCACATAAGACCGTATGGCGAAAGCTTGGTTGTGTCTGGAGTGGCACTGTCTTCATCTGTCCGTGGGCAGGGGTGGTTGGGTCTGTGGGGTGTGCTCGACAGCTGGAGGGTGGTGTTCCATGGGGATGCTACTTTAAGGCTGTTTTGAGTTGCATCCTGTAGTCTGATTTACCTCTGTTCAGGAGCAGTTATGTCCCTTGATATCTTAATGGAGTGTCCTGCGCGTGCCTGTACCCATCGTCAACACAGCGCAGGCCTCCAAGGGTGGTACAGGACTGCTCTAAAGGCAGATGAGGACAGTGCTTCTCTGGGTCCTCCCCAGCATCTTCGGGTGTTTCTTTTTCTTCTTTGCCTTAACTAGGCTGACCCTGGAGAAAGGTCCAGTGACGGTGAGGAAAGACCCACTGACCACAGGGAAAGTCCTGTTGACAGTGGGAAAGACTACAATTTTGGATTCTCTCTTGAGGGCACATAAGACCGTATGGCGAAAGCTTGGCTGTGTCTGGAGTGGCACTGTCTTCATCTGTCCGTGGGCAGGGGTGGTTGGGTCTGTGGGGTGTGCTCGACAGCTGGAGGGTGGTGTTCCATGGGGATGCTACTTTAAGGCTGTTTTGAGTTGCATCCTGTAGTCTGATTTACCTCTGTTCAGGAGCAGTTATGTCCCTTGATATCTTAATGGAGTGTCCTGCGCGTGCCTGTACCCATCGTCAACACAGCGCAGGCCTCCAAGGGTGGTACAGGACTGCTCTAAAGGCAGATGAGGACAGTGCTTCTCTGGGTCCTCCCCAGCATCTTCGGGTGTTTCTTTTTCTTCTTTGCCTTAACTAGGCTGACCCTGGAGAAAGGTCCAGTGACGGTGAGGAAAGACCCACTGACCACAGGGAAAGTCCTGTTGACAGTGGGAAAGACTACAATTTTGGATTCTCTCTTGAGGGCACATAAGACCGTATGGCGAAAGCTTGGCTGTGTCTGGAGTGGCACTGTCTTCATCTGTCCGTGGGCAGGGGTGGTTGGGTCTGTGGGGTGTGCTCGACAGCTGGAGGGTGGTGTTCCATGGGGATGCTACTTTAAGGCTGTTTTGAGTTGCATCCTGTAGTCTGATTTACCTCTGTTCAGGAGCAGTTATGTCCCTTGATATCTTAATGGAGTGTCCTGCGCGTGCCTGTACCCATCGTCAACACAGCGCAGGCCTCCAAGGGTGGTACAGGACTGCTCTAAAGGCAGATGAGGACAGTGCTTCTCTGGGTCCTCCCCAGCATCTTCGGGTGTTTCTTTTTCTTCTGTCGGTGGAAAAGTCTGCCAAACATGCAGGGAGTAATTAGGAATTCCCCATGGCCAAACCCTGTCGGTGGAAAAGTCTGCCAAACATGCAGGGAGTAATTAGGAATTCCCCATGGCCAAACCCTGTCGGTGGAAAAGTCTGCCAAACATGCAGGGAGTAATTAGGAATTCCCCATGGCCAAACCCTGTCGGTGGAAAAGTCTGCCAAACATGCAGGGCGTGTTTTCTGGGAATCCCTGCTGGAGGCTTCACCTCACTCATTCTCAGCCAGTCATTGAGGAGGTGACCCCTGGGCTCCAGTGCAAATGTCTTCGATGCAACGTGCTAAAGACGTCAGGGCTGCCGCTTGGAAAAAGGAAGGATGCGTCACACTGGGGAATTGCCGATGACATTGATCAATGTCACAGAGGCAGGCACTCCTCTGTAATTGGCTCTTGGGATCAGAAAGCCACAGATTCCGTGCAGGTGATGAAAGAGATCATCACTGCATTTTCCTTTTTCCTCAATGTCACGCCCACCCCCTAGCAGAATATTGACAAATGAATGGATTTCACGTCACTGCAGAAAGCACGTTAATTACATCATCTCATCATATTATCTATAAAAGAGAGAGAGAGAGAGAGAGAGAGAGAGAGAGAGAGAGAGGGAGAGAGAGAGAAGAGCTGCTGAGATTGTCTCCAATGGGTGGGAGGCGGTGGGTGCAGCCATACTTTCATAAATGGGTCAGAATTATCAGCTGAAGACTTCACAGTTGGTTCGTGTGTCGTTTTGTTCTTCAGTACATGTGGTGTCCAGGGTGAATGTCTTCATGTTGTAATCATTCTGCTGGCAATGGCACAGGGAAAATTAGCTGTGGACCTTGAACAGCTGGCTGATATGGAGGGCGCTGCTACATGACGATGGCATCACCAGGCTGTTTTATGCTGGTAAAATTCTACGTCATGATGATGACATCACCAGGCTGTTTTATGCTGGTACACGTCATGATGATGACTTCACCAGGCTGTTTTATGCTGATACAATTCTACGTCATGATGACTTTCCCGGTTCATACTGCTAACAGCTAATTCGTGAAAACACAGACACATGATGCGCATTGAAGCAGCACAGGACAAAACTGTAACAGCTGACGTCTGGAACTGTCGACCAAAGGCAAGTTGAACTCAGACCTTAGCTCAGCACACTTCAGGACAGAGCCCCCAAATGGAGTTTTCTCCACAAGACAGATCCCTTAGCAGACAAATCATTAACATTAGAATTTACAGATCAAGTATGCTACTGTAGACCTGACTCCAGCCATGCACAACGCCTTAGAGTGCTACTGTAGACCTGACTCCAGCCATACACAACGCCTTGGCGTGCTACTGTAGACCTGACTCCAGCCATACACAACGCCTTGACGTGCTACTGTAGATCTGACTCAACCCATACACCACGCGTTGGAGTGCTACTGTAGACCTGACTCAAGCCACACACAACGCCTTGGAGTGCTACTGTAGACTGACTCCAGCCATGCACAACGCCTTGGAGTGCTACTGTAGACCTGACTCCAGCCATACACAACGCCTTGGAGTGCTACTGTAGACCTGACTCCAGCCATGCACAACGCCTTGGAGTGCTACTGTAGACCTGACTCCAGTCATACACAACGCCTTGGAGTGCTACTGTAGACCTGACTCCAGCCATACACAACGCCTTGGCGAAACGCTTGCAATGCCTACCAAACATCCATGCTGCAAACATGTATCTGTAATTGCTACATACCAACAGACAAAAAAGGCTTGGGCACGGGCCTGTACAAATGACGACAGTTTCAACTATGACAAATATCAATATGTGTGCGTTATCACTATATGGTATCTTTCAACTATGACAAATATCAAGATATGTGCGTTATCATCATATCGTATCTTCCAACTATGACATATCAATATATGTGCGTTATCACCATATGGTACCTTTCAACTATGACAAATATCAATATAAGTGCGTTATCACCATATTGTATCTTACACCCCTTAAGGGCTCTGGCGGTAGTCAGGAAGCTTTGTGTCCTTTGTGGATGGAGATCATTGCAGTGATGTTCAACATGCCTCCTGTCGTGCTGTTCAGTGAAAAATCACATCCCGAAACCATGCTGATCAAACTGCTCCCTGAAGTTAGACCTAGTCTCCCAACAAAAAGAAAACGCACCACTCACTCGTAGCTTTCGACAGCCATCCGGCCATGTTCCTCAGTGATGCTGTTGCTGACTGCGTGAACTCTCGACTCAGATCACGTGACCATGGGACGTACCCAAGTCACGTGACCGAATCAGTGAAGCGTACACCGGGGGCAAGGTGTGCTGATCAAACATTTGAAAAACAATGTCAAAGACGTCTTTGCGGCTCTGTAATTAGTGCCTGCAGGTTTGGTCCTGAAGTTGTCGGCTATCAAGGAAACATTGACATGTTGACAGCTGCCGGTCTGATCTAATTGCAAGAGACGCCAACATGTTGCAAGATAACCAAAGGCGCTATCATGACACCGAGCACATGTGCAGCTATAGCCGTCTTTTCCTGAGAGAAGGCCAAACCTGACGGTAGGTGATGGAAGGGTTCATACGTGTGATTGTCTGTAAGGCCAAACATAGGGTAGATACCGGAATAGAGCACTATGACACTGTTCATGTTCATATGTGTGATTGTCTGTCTGTAAAGCCAAACATAGGGTAGATACCGGAATAGAGCACTATGACACTGCTCATGTTCATATGTGTGATTGTCTGTCTGTAAAGCCAAACATAGGGTAGATACCGGAATAGAGCACTATGACACTGTTCATGTTCATATGTGTGATTGTCTGTCTGTAAAGCCAAACATAGGGTAGATACCGGAATAGAGCACTATGACACTGTTCATATTCATATGTGTGATTGTCTGTCTGTAAAGCCAAACATAGGGTAGATACCGGAATAGAGCACTATGACACTGTTCATGTTCATATGTGTGATTGTCTGTCTGTAAGGCCAAACATAGGGTAGATACGGAATAGAGCACTATGACACTGTTCATGTTCATATGTGTGATTGTCTGTCTGAAAAGGGCCAAACATAGGGTAGATACAGGAATAGAGCACTATGACACTTTCATGTTCATATGTGTGATTGTCTGTCTGTAAGCCAAACATAGGGTAGATACAGGAATAGAGCACTATGACACTGTTCATGTTCATATATGTGATTGTCTGTCTTAAGGCCAAACATAGGGTAGATACAGGAATAAGCACTATGACACTGTTCATGTTCATATGTGTGATGTCTGTCTGTAAGGCCAAACATAGGGTAATACGGGATAGAGCACTATGACACTCTTCATGTTCATATATGTGATGTTTCTAAGGCCAAACATAGGGTAGACAGAGGAATACAGCACTCTGACATTGTTAATGTTCATATGTGTGATGTCTGTCTGTAAGGCCAAACATAGGTAGATAAGCACTCTGACACTGTTAATGTTCATATGTGTGATGTCTGTCTGTAAGGCCAAACATTGGGTAGATAGAGGAATACAGCACTCTGACACTGTTGCTATGTGTGACTGTTTGTCTGTTAGGTCAGCATTTAGGACAGATGGAGGAATGAAGCACACTGACACTGCTAAGATGTGTAACTGTGTCTCTGCAGCGCCAAACGTCAGGGTAGATGGAGGAAGGGAGCACCATGACATTGTGTCTATGCGTAACTGTACGACCACAGTTTAGGGTAGACAGAGACATGGAGCACAATGACACTGCTCAGGTGTGTAACACTCTCTCTGTCAGGCCACACAATGTAGGTTAGATGGAGGTAGGGAATACCGTAACATTGTCCAGACGCATTGCTGTCTTTCCGTCTGATCTGATGGAGCGCGGAAACTTGTGGTGTATGAAGGGAGCGCTGTTACACTATCCACATGTATAGCTGTCAGTCTGTCTGATGCTGATGTGAGAGAATCAAAACAGAAAACAGATGACGGAAAGAAGAACCATAACACTGTTCGGATGTGCAAGCTGCCTATCTGATGTAGATGTGAGAGAGCCAACACATAGGCTTACTGATGGAAGAGAGCACACTGACATTGTTCTTTTATTCCAGATATTGTCGAAAATCTCTATCCACCATATACCAGACACAAACAAACAAACAAACAAAC
Source organism: Conus canariensis (assembly GCA_033310375.1). Classification (NCBI taxonomy): domain Eukaryota; kingdom Metazoa; phylum Mollusca; class Gastropoda; order Neogastropoda; family Conidae; genus Conus; species Conus canariensis. The sequence continues at coordinate 2,159,610 of CM065717.1, forward strand.
GAACAAGCAAACAAACAAACACACGCCAGAAGCGAGGGAATTTCAGAATGTTGTATTTCACAATCAGGCTGACTGACTGGCCTTAAGAGACAGCAGGATGAAAAAAGCCAGAAGCAAGAACATGTCACAGCCTGGTATCTGGCGATCAAGCGGAGTGTGTTGGCCGTGGAGACAGCAGCTGACACGATCAATCCAAGGATTTTCACGACTTCTCTGGGACAAAGCAGCTGACGTGATTGATGAAGCCAACAGGTTTAACATATTACTCTGCGTCCATTAACATATCATTCACGGTATCGTCCACGACAAATATCACAGTGGTAAGGACGTCCGTATTCGGCGGGTTTGAGGACAGGCTAGACCCCCACAATGGCCAAGGTTGTCTGACAATCCGAACAGATTGGACCCCACAACGGCCAAGGTTGTCTGACAATCCGAACAGATTGGACCCCACAACGGCCAAGGTTGTCTGACAATCCGAACAGATTGGACCCCACAACGGCCAAGGTTGTCTGACAATCCGAACAGATTGGACCCCACAACGGCCAAGGTTGTCTGACAATCCGAACAGATTGGACACCACAATGGCCAAGGTTGTCTGACCTTCCGAACAGATTGGACACCACAATGGCCAAGGTTGTCTGACCTTCCGAACAGATTGGACACCACAATGGCCAAGGTTGTCTGACCTTCCGAACAGATTTTCATGCGTCTCTCTTTCTAGTCTGTTCTCCTCACCATTCATTCATGACTAGTCAGCCTCCACATTGTTCATTTCTGACTAGTCAACCTCCACATTGTTCATTCATGACTAGTCAGCCTCCACATTGTTCATTCCCCGATAATCTGCCTCCACATTGTTCATTCCTGACTAGTCCACCTCCACATTATTCATTCCTGACAGTCCACCTCCACATTATTCATTCCTGACCAGTCCACCTCCACATTATTCATTCCTGACTAGTCCACCTCCACATTATTCATTCCTGACCAGTCCACCTCCACATTATTCATTCCTGACTAGTCCACCTCCACATTATTCATTCCTGACTAGTCCACCTCCACATTATTTATTCCTGACTGGTCCACACTCCACATTATTCATTCCTGACTAGTCTACCTCCACATTATTCATTCCTGACTAGTCTACCTCCACATTATTCATTCCTGACTAGTCTACCTCCACATTATTCATTCTTGACTAGTCTACCTCCACATTATTCATTCCTGACTGGTCCCACCTCCACATTATTCATTCCTGACTGGGTCCACCTCCACATTATTCATTCCTGACTAGTCCACCTCCACATTATTCGTTCCCGAATATTCCATTCCACACAATCCACTCCCCACCAGGGTTATTCTTTTCACACGAGTCTACTGCCTCCATATGTTCCCCACTAGTCTACCTCTACACTATTCCTTCCCCACTATTCAGTCTCACTCTACTCATTTCCCGCTAGTCCACCTTCACACTATTCACCACCCACCAGTCTGTCTGGACACTACTCATTCCATACGAGTCTACCCCCACGCTATCCGCTCTCCACTGGTCTATCGCCACACTGGTGATGCCCCAAAAGTCTCCTTGTTCACTATTTCCCATTAATCTCCCTCTGCTCTGTTCGTTCTTCACTAATCGACCGTCACTGTATTCATCCCCCCTCTTGTCTTCAATCACTCTATTGATTCTTCACTACTCTGCCACGTTTCTGTTTATTCCCAGCCAGTTAGTCTACAATAACTCTGTTCTTTGTTCACTGGTGTATCCACACTGTGTTCATTCCTCATCAGTCTACCATAACCTACTCATTCTTCGCAGTGCTATCCTAGGTCTGTCCATTCTCCACTACTCTAAAAGCAGACCAATCATTCCCCACGAGTATATAACCAGTGTTTGCTATGTGAATTGTCTGGCAAATCTAGTCTGTCTGTCTGGGGTGCTCTGAGATAGATTCGTCGAAGTGGTAACAGTTAAGAGCAGTATTGGTATATCTGTAATTGCTTAACATTACAATCGTTACAGGTGCCATACAGAAGCTTTCTTTTTTCATAATGTAATATTACGAAGGAAGAAGATGTATAGATTTTGGTGCTGTTCTACACTGAATAACGCCCACAATTTCCATACCCTTGGTATTCATGAATATCCGAGTGACTTTCAATTGACTATATTCCTCTGATCTAAACATAAAAGCGTTCCCATAAATATGTAAGTATGTTATTGTGTATGAATTTCCATCAATCGCCGGGTCTTCAAATACTGAAACACATGTGCGTGTTTAGATTTCTTTTTAAAGTGTTGCAATATTAATGAATGTTCAGCGTATGCCTGTACGAGTATGATCCAGTTTTGAATGCAAGTCTTTGAGGACTCCCGATACCTTAGCAAAGGCTCTGGCCGACAAGCTGGTTGTATATGGACCTTGAACCAAGCGACCGTGCCTTCTCTTCCTCTCTGTCTGTCCCTATCCCACCCCACACACTATCCTCCCCTCCCCCACCACCACCACCCCCTCACCCAACACAAACTCTCTGTGTCCAAATCTCCCACACTCTGCCTGAGTTCCTAAGAATGTGGTGTTGAAAATGCTCCCTACAACATGAAAGGCGTGTCATATGCATATGCAGAGGCTGACACATAAGATATAAAAGACTGTGCAAATTGGGAGGGGATTTCAAGATGCAGATTGTAGTGACGCATCAAACAAATCATCGACTCGCCAATCTTTGTGAGAGGACTCAAGATGAAAGGGTCAAAGGTCAGTGCCGGGGATGAAAAGACACAAAGGGACGCTGTTCTCGTGTCCTGGATGACGTCATGAACCCTTGGTCACCGCTGTTAGACGGACAGATGAACTGATTAGCTGGTGTGGTCACCTGACCACTCA
>CM065717.1:2167500-2200000 GCA_033310375.1 Conus canariensis
AGGCACACAGAACCGAGAGAAAAGTTACGTAATAAGATCAAGATGGACGTACCAGCCCGATATGTTGTTTCCGGGTCTGGGAAGGCTGGTTTCGGTTCTCAGCAACAAAGCGAGCAAGTAACTGTGAAATCATCCACAGAACAACAATGTCTGTGCGTGCGCGCGTGCGTGCGTGCGTGCGTGCGTGCGTGTGTGAGTGTGTGTGTGTGTGTGTGTGTGTGTGTGTGTGTGTGTGTGTGTGGTTGTGTGTGTGTTGTTGTTGTTGTTGTTGTTGTTGTTGTTGTTGTTGTTTCTAAGACTAGGTTCATATATTTCAGAAAATTTGAGATCGGATTCTGTTGAAATGTATTTCATGTTGTCAATGTCTTTTTTACCACTCAGTTCAGCCGAGAATGCTTCTCGCCCTTGTCAGACAGGAAATTAATCACGTGAGTCATGTTGTTGGTTTATGCTGACATAACTGTCCAGTTCCACGTCAACATGCTGAAGAATCTCATGCAGTCTTCTAAAACTTTCCTCAAGGTGGTTGTTCAATTTCTTGTTTTGATTTTTTTTAAGGAAAAAGAGGGGAGGTAGGCCGGAAGGGGACTGTTCGAAGAAACTGCACAGGATTTCAAATACCTGCACTACACACTGTCTCATTCCTTCCTCACCCCCCCCCCCTCACCCCTTACCCCTCCACCCCCAACAAGAAAAGTGTTCATGATGATTCTTTACAAATGCAAAGACCTTGACTTAATACATCGTCAATGCATTGGAACTAGATACAACTGTATGCGCGAAACAAAAGATGACAGACAGACGAGCGCACATCGACATCAACAGCATGTTTCAGACGACGGAGGGCTGCTTTACACACGATACGAGCCTGTTTCATGACTGACGGAGGGCTGCTTTACACACATACGAGCCTGTTTCTGATGACGGGGGCTGCTTACACACTTACCAGCTGTATCTGATGACGGGGGCTGCTTTACACACTTACCAGCCTGTTTCGACTGACGGGGGGCTGCTTTACACACGTACAGCCTGTTTCTGACTGACGGGGGGCTGCTTTACACACGATACCAGCCTGTTTCTGACTGACGGGGGGCTGCTTTACACACGTATACGCAGCCTGTTTCTGACTGACGGGGGGCTGCTTTACACACGATTACCGAGCCTGTTTCTGACTGACGGGGGGCTGCTTTACACACGTTACCAGCCTGTTTCTGACTGACGGGGGGCTGCTTTACACACGATACGAGCCTGTTTCTGACTGACGGGGGGCTGCTTTACACACGTTACCAGCCTGTTTCTGACTGACGGGGGGCTGCTTTACACACGTTACCAGCCTGTTTCTGACTGACGGGGGGCTGCTTTACACACGATACCAGCCTGTTTCTACTGACGGGGGCTGCTTTACACACGTTACCAGCCTGTTTCTGACTGACGGGGGGCTGCTTTACACACGTTACCAGCCTGTTTCTGACTGACGGGGGGCTGCTTTACACACGATACCAGCCTGTTTCTGACTGACGGGGGCTGCTTTACACACGTTACCAGCCTGTTTCTGACTGACGGGGGCTGCTTTACACACGTTTCCAGCCTGTTTCTGATTGGAATACGGAGAACAGGATAACATGTTACCAGCTTGTATGCCATGTCGTTCTTCGCATAATTGTTTGCATGCTGATTTTTACAGTTCGATTGAGTCAAACTGGACATATTGAGGAGAGGAAAAAAAAAACAGTCTTCCATTGCAAAGCTCTCCAAACACGTCGCTCTCGTCTGAGATCAGACCCATTGAAATTTATTCGGAAAAAAAAAAAGCTAAATCAAATGCTCCACATAACAATGCAACACACACACAACACACACACACACACACACACACACACACACACACACACACGCAAAATTGTTAAAGGACACATAAAAATCGAGCGTCACACGGCCTTCATAAATGGAACAAGCATACAGTTTGAATAAAACTGGTGACTGTACAATTTCATTCTTGAATGACTTGAATTCTGCCGTACGAAAGATTTTTAGTGTACGGATTTCATCAGTAATCTATCACTTTTGTCAGGATGAACCCCCACCAACATGTTTTTTGTTTGTTTTTTAAATTGTTGAATATTTATATGTTGTTGTTGTTTTTTAATTGTTGAATATTTATATGTTTTTTTTAATTGTTGAATATTTATATGTGGTTTGTTTTTAAAATTGTTGAATATTTATATGTTGTTTGTTTCTTGATTTGTTGAATATTTATATGTTGTGCATGTGTGTGAAAGTGGACCCCCTCCAGATCCCCTCCCCTTGCTCCCCCACCCCCTGTTGTGAGTGTGTTTTTGTTTTTGTTAGGTTGGCTAGGTTCTTTTTTTTTTATTATCATTGTTGTTTTGTTATACTGTTGTTACTTATGTAATGGGTTAAAAACAGAACAGAGAGACAGAGAGAGGGGGGCGAGAAGGAGGGAGAGAGAGAGAGAGAGAGAGAGAGAGAGAGAGAGAGAGAGAGAGAGAGAGAGATGCACACATACATATGAGTACGAGCGCGCGCGTGCGCTCACACACGAACACACACACACACACACACACACACACACACACACACACACACACAACATACGCACATACACACACACACACACACACACACACACACACACACACACACACACACACACACACACACACACACACAATGTTAATGGCCATGGATGCCGTTACTATAAGATCCACAACGATTGCTTTGGATAAGTTTATTCTTCCATTGCCATTTTACAAGCAGGGCACAATGAAAAATGAAAGCGACAACCTTCACAATTAAGCACATCTCCGGTAATGATGTTGTCTATCAGCGGTCTGGCGTTTTGCAGAGGATATTTTATCTTGTACCATTCCTTTAAAGAAATAGCTTTGAATGCTCTTTGCTATGAGAAAAGAAGGGGTGGTGACTGCTGCTGTTAGCCAGACTGAGACATGTGCCTACAGACATGTGCCTACAGACAGGTGCCTAAAAACAAGTGCCTAAAGACAGGTGCCTAAAGACAGTGCCTACAGACAGGTGCCTACGACAGTGCCTAAAGACAGGTGCCTACAGACAGGTGCCTAAGACAGCCTAAAGACAGGTGCCTACAGACAGGTGCCTAAGACAGGTGCCTAAAGACAGGTGCCTAACAGACAGGTGCCTACAGACAGGTGCCTAAAGACAGGTGCCTAAAGACAGGTGCCTAAGACAGTGCCTACAGACAGGTGCCTACAAAACAGGTGCCTAAAGACAGGTGCCTACAGACAGTGCCTAAGACAGGTGCCTAAAGACAGGTGCCTAAAGACAGGTGCCTAAAGACAGGTGCCTAAAGACAGGGGCCTAAGACAGGTGCCTAAAGACGTGCCTAAGACAGGTGCCTAAAGACAGGTGCCTAAAGACATGTGCCTAAAACATGGCCTAAAGACAGATGCCTAAAGACAGGTGCCTAAAGACATGTGCCTAAAGAATGTGCCTAAAGACATGTGCCTAAAGACATGTGCCTAAGACAGATGCCTAAAGACAGGTGCCTTCCAAGAGAAGCATGCAACTGTTTAGGAATCAAAGGCTTTTCCTCAAAGCTTGTCTGAAAGATGAAAAGAAGCGGCTGGGCAATAAGCAACGGTTTCTCTCTCTCTCTCTCTCTCCTCTCTCTCTCTCTCTCTCTCTCTCTCTCTCTCTCTCTCTCTCTCTCTCTCTCTCTCTCTCTCTCCATTCACATGAAAAAAGAGTCTGTGGCTCAACCCGTTGTGTCACCTTCTGTCAAGGTACCTGTATTTTCATAGCAGTTGTCTCTTCCTTGCTCCTTTCTCTAAGTGATGTGATCTCTTCAAAATGGGCCCGAATAGCTCAGTCAACCCAGGACTCGTGATCCCGGTGATCCTTGGGTTGTGTGTTCGAATCTTCTCTGGGCCGTTTCGGTCCAGTTTGATTTTTTTTCCCCATGGAGTTAACATTGGTTCTGACTCCATCCCCCAAATTCCTTCACATGGAATCACAGATCGAGGTTCTGTATGTGAACGCACGCATAACATCGTTCACATACCTCAGATCCTGTCACACAACTGTCGGAAAGGAGGGCCAGTTGGGCCGGATACGTATACACGTAGCATGCATCCTCCAGCGAAAAAATTTGAAAAAAGAATAAATGTTCGTCGACTGGATGACACAAGACACCAACTACTAACGCCAGGAGACAGCTCTTTAATGTCGGCTGTACCCAGGTTGGCAGCCCGCCGTGTAAACGAGAGTAGGGATTGTAAAAGCGCGACAAACCTGGTCTCTGACTGAAGATGTGAGTACTGATTAAAAGATTACAAGATTAAAAGATGAAACGCTGTGGTGTGAATGGGATGTCTTGGAGTGCTTCTTCTCACCCTCATTTCCACGTATGCACGCACCTGTCTCTCCGCGGGGACGTGCGCGGCTAACTCTCCGTGACACAACTCGAGGGGAGGGGAGGGGGCTTCGGGGCGGGGGTGGAGGGGGTAGGGCTTGGGAGGGGCGGGGGGGGGGGGGGGGAGACAGACACGCGGACGGTGGGACCAGCTGTTGAACCAGCCCTCCCTCACTCCTCCTCCTCCTCCTCCTCCTGCTCCTCCTCCTCCCCCTCCTGCTCCTCCTCCTCCTCCTCCTGCTCCTCCTCCTCCCCCTCCTGCTCCTCCCCTCCTCCTCCTCCTGTCTCTCTCCTCTCTCCTCCTCCTCCTCCTGCCTCCTCCTCCTCCTCCTCCTCCTGCTCCTCCTCCTCCTCCCTCCTGCTCCTCCTCCTCCTCCTCCTCCTCCTCCTCCTCCTCTCCTGCTCCTCCTCCTCCTCCTCCTGCTCCTCCTCCTCCCTCCTCCTCCTGCCTCCTCCTCCCCCTCCTGCTCCTGCTCCTCCTCCTCCCTCCTCCCCCTCCTCCCTCCTCTCCTCCTCCTCCTCCTCCTCCTCCTCCTCCTCCTCCTCCTCCCGCTCCTGCTCCTCCCTCCTCCTCCTCTCCTTCCTCCTCCCTCCTCCTTCTTCTCCTCCCTCCTCCTCCTCTCCTCCTCCTCCCCTCCTCCTCCTCCTCCTCCTCCTCTCCTCGCCCCCTCCTCCTCCTTCTCTCCTCCCCCTCCTTCCAGTGAGTAGCGGGCGTCTGTGCCTCCTACTGTTGTCCAGCGTCCCTGCCCTGTCCCCTCTGTCACCCCACCCCTGCCACTGACTGTCCCGACACTGCCACTGACTGTCACCGATCCTGCCACTGGCTGTCACCGACACTGCCACTGACTGTCACCGACACTGCCACTGGCTGTCACCGACACTGCCACTGTCCCCGACACTGACACTGCCACTGTCACCGACACTGCCACTGACTGTCACCGACACTGCCCCTGACTGCTCACCGACACCTGCCACTGACTATCACCGACACTGCCACTGACTGTCACCGACACTGCCACTGACTGCCACCGACACTGCCCGACTTCACCGACACTGCCACTGCACTGTCACCGACACTGCCACTGACTGCCACCGACACTGCCACTGACTGTCACCGACACTGCCACTGCCACTGTCACCGACACTGCCACTGACTGTCACCGACACTGCCACTGACTGTCACCGACACTGCACTGACTCACGACACTGCACACTGTCACCGCGACTGACTGCACCGACACTGACTGACTGTCACCGACACTGCCACTGACTGTCACCGACACTGCCACTGACTGTCACCGACACTGCACTGTGCACGACATGCACTGATGGTCACCTTGCCGACCTGTCGCCCACTGTCACCGACACAGTGACGTCACACACTGCCACTGACTGTCACCGACACTGCCACTGACTGTCACCGACACTGCCACTGACTGTCACCGACACTGCTACTGACTGGGTCACCTTGCCGCCCTGTTGCTCTTTGTTACCGACACTGCCATTGACTGTCACCGACACTGCCACTCACTGTCACTGACCCTGCCACTGACTGGGTCAGCCGGAGTGCCAGGAGGGTGGGGAAAGGGTGGCTCGGTGGTGGGGAACGGGAATGCGTATGAAGAGAGAGAGGGAGAGGGGGAGAGAGAGACGGTGGGAGAGGAGGGGTGGAAGGGGGAGAAAAGTCTGCTGATCAGATGGCGGGGTTGTGGTTTCATTCGGCACAATGTTCAATGACTTGCCCCCACATGGCTGCCACGACATGGAGGAAGTGAATGATGAGACAGCTGACACTGGACATGACGGACATGAAGTGAATGATGAGAAAGCTGACACTGAACATGACGGACATGAAGTGAATGATGAGAAAGCTGACACTGAACATGACGGACATGAAGTGAATGATGAGAAAGCTGACACTGAACATGACGGACATGAAGTGAATGATGAGACAGCTGACACTGAACATGACGGACATGAAATGAATGATGAGAAAGGTGACACTGAACATGACGGACATGAAGTGAATGATGAGACGACTAACACTGAACATGACAGACATGAAGTGAATGCATGACGGACATGAAGTAAATGATGAGAAAGCTGACACTGAAAAGGTGGGGGAGAAGGTGGGGGGGGGGGGGGGGCGCAGTCCGATGGTTATAACAGCCTTTTACTGCTGAGTGGACAGACTTGAGGTTCGAACCTGTGGGGTCGGAGTTGTAGGGCTAAAAGACCCTTTCTGTCAACCCAGCATAAAGCAGGTATTTGATTCAGTCCAGGGAGGCTAAAAGCGGCAGAAGAAGTGTGATAGGCTCCACCATCCATTTTTTTCCCTCCCGAGCCCAGGGCATAATGAACCTGTAAACAGTTGGTTGTCCCTGTGACCTCCAAGCTACAGGACTTGAACTGTTTACACTGAACCCAGGCTGAAGAATAGAAGTTATTTCCCATGCTTTCGCGCAGATTTCTGCTGTAGCTGAATGGCATCAATGGACTTCACTAACGGAATGAGGAAATTCACTTCTGAAGGAAGAAAGGAATGGGAACGAGTGGAGTGAGGGGGGTGGGGAGGGGGGGGGGGGGGGGGGGCTCTTCGGGCCGGGGGATGATACTTATCAAAAGCAGGCCCTTCAGCTGCTGAATCTGAGCTCCCCATTGCCTTTGAATCTAGTGGTGGAAGAAGCAGCAGTAGCAGCAGTAGCAGCCGAAGCAATTACAGCAGCAATTGTAGTAATAATAACGTTAAAGGAAAATGCAGTGACGACTACAGAATATGAGTAGTAGTAGTAGTAGTAGTAGTAGTAGTAGTAGTAGTGGTAGTAGTGGTGGTGGTGGTGGTGGTGGTGGTGGTGGTGGTGGTAGCAGTAGTAGTAGTGGTAGTTCTTGTTTTAGTGGTATTATCGTTATTGTTGTTGTTGTAGTTGTTGTTGTAGTAGTGTAGTTCTTGTTTTAGTGGTATTAATCGTTATTGTTGTTGTTGTAGTTGTTGTTGTGTGTGTTGTTGTTGTTGTAGTAGCAGTAGTAGTAGTAGTAAGTAGTAGAAGTGGTGGTAGTGGCAGCAGCGGCAACAGCAGCAGTAGTAACAGCAGTATCAGTAGTGTTTATTGATATAGTGTAGTAGCTGTAGTATTAGTCGTAACTGTTGTAGAAAAAAGAATCGACAGAGGAGATGAAAATACCAGTGATCGCAGTAGAAACAGCTGCCACAGCAGCAGTAGCAGCAGCAGCAGTAGTAGTAGTAGTAGTCGTCATTCTTGGATGTTTTCGTTTTTCGTTCCAAGGAGGGCTTTCGGGGAACGTTTGGGTACATAGGGGAGAACGGAGGAGGCGAAGGGAAATCTTTATGTTGTATTCAATGTATTCAACCCGGTTGTTTAATTTAAAAAAAAAGAAAAAGGAAAAAAAAAGAAAAAGAAAAAAAAAGGGGGGGGGGGGAAAGCTAGTTGTGGAAATTGCTTTTGTGTTTTTTTCCGCTTTTTTTTTTTTTTTTTTTTTTTTTGCAGATGAAGAGGACAGTGTGAAGCACCAAAAAATGAAGAGGTGGATTTCGGCCTTAGGAGGAAGAAAAAAAAGTCACCGCCTTAGGTGCTCCATTGATCCGACAACTGATGCCACAAAAGTAGTAGTAGTAGTAGTAGTAGTAGTAGTAGTAGTAGTACTAGTACTAGTACTAGTAGTAGTAATGGTGGTTTGGGAAATGGCAGTGGTGGCGGGGGGTGGGTGGTGGTGTTGGTGGTGGTGGTGGTGACAAGTTATGTAAAACACAAGTTGTCCTAACTAATCCTGTACAACCTTTCGATGTTTGTATATTCAATCAGTGTACCATAGGCACTACTGTGCCCACAGGGGGATGCATGATTTACTGGCGCTTTTGTCTTCCACTGATGGCGGGACCGGTAGGGCTCTCATGGAAGCCGTTGTTTGCAGACTCGCATTGAATTACGAATGCATGCTGCCTGTGGACATTGTGTTACTATCAATATCGAAACAGCCACTTAGAACTGTTATCTTCTCTCTCTCTCTCTCTCTCCTCTCTCTCTCTCTCTCTCTCTCTCCTCTCTCTCTCTCTCTCTCTCTCTCTCTCTCTCTCTCTCTCTGGAAGTCAGGGTTCTTTTAACCGGTTGTCTTCAGAATGTGAATTGGTGTTACATTTGTCACCGATGATTAGTTATTTTCATTTCAAGTACTTTTTTTCTCTTTCTCTTTCCCTTCGGTTTATTGTGTTAACGATCTTGAATAGATACCCCTTCTTGGGGAAAAGAATATGATGTACTGGTTAGGTTCTCTTTATTTTGGGGTACAGTACTATTGATGTGTTCGTCTCCCATTGTTTTTGCAAAGTAACATGAAATAGCCTGTATGGTGAAATAGCCTGTATGGGTGAAATAGCCTGTATGGGTGAAATAGCCTGTATTGGTGAAATAGCCTGTATGGGTGAAATAGCCTGTATTGGTGAAATAGCCTGTATGGGTGAAATAGCCTGTATTGGTGAAATAGCCTGTATGGGTGAAATAGCCTGTATTGGTGAAATAGCCTGTATGGGTGAAATAGCCTGTATTGGTGAAATAGCCTGTATGGGTGAAATAGCCTGTATTGGTGAAATAGCCTGTATGGGTGAAATAGCCTGTATGGTGAAATAGCCTGTATTGGTGAAATAGCCTGTATGGGTGAAATAGCCTGTATGGGTGAAATAGCCTGTATTGGTGAAATAGCCTGTATTGGTGAATAGCTGTATGGGTGAAATAGCCTGTATTCGGTATCAGGATCATACCTGTCAAAGAAAAAATGACAGAAGACTGGATGAAGATAAAAAGAGAGGATGCAAGAGAGAGAAGGTGGGGGGGGGGGGGGACGAAAAGAGGAGGAGCTGTGAAAAGAAAAGGAATAATAAGAAGATTATAATGAAGAATATACAAAGGTAAAGAGGCAGAAGAAGACGGACGAAGGATGGGGATTCAGAGAAGAAGAAGAAGGAGGAGGAGGAAAAGGAGAAGAAGATGAAGGACAGCAGAAGAGAGGGAGAAGGGGACGGATGAGGAGAAATGACAAGTAGAAGAAGAAGGAGGAGGAAGAAGAAGAAGAAGAAGAAGAAGAAGAAAAGAAGAAGAAGAAAAAAAGAAGAAGAAGAAGAAGAAGAAGAAGACTGCAAGAAGAAGAAGAAGAAAAAGAAGGAAGAGGAAGACGAAGAAGAAAGATGAGGAGGCAAAGATAGGATTCACGATCATTATCGAAGATTTTAAAAAAAGAACAAGTGAGAAGAGGAAAAGGAAAAGGAAGACAAGAAGGGGGAGGGGTAGAGGGGGGGGGGGCTTGGGGGTAAAGGAGACGAAAAGACAGGGACCACCAGGAGCTAAAAAGATTGGGTTCAGTTCAAGATCTTCCTGGCGATCCTTTCCAATCCTCCCTGTCTGCTGTATGTCTCGGTTAATGATGATAAACTTGGCTCACGCTGTCTTTTTTTTAGGCCGAGGGCGGGGGTTGGGGGTTATGTCGTCGATTGGAAGTGGGGTGTGGGTGGGGGGGGGGCAGGGGGGAGAGAAATTGGAGAGAGACGGGTGGGAGTTGTCCATTTATCTGGTTCTCCTACAATGCAGGGCGGGGTTAACAAGGCCGAGACTGAAAACGACAATCGTCACCGTCATTAATCGATGACATGGTAATCAGCTGTCTCATGGCTGGCTTTGTCGTCGATGTCGTTATTATCATCATTATCATCGATCATCATTATCATTGCCATCATCATCAACGTAGTTGTCGGCGTCGTCATCATCATCAGCATCATCATCGGCACCATTGTCATCATCATCATCATCATCATCGGCATCACTGTCGTCATCATCATTACCGTCGGCATCATTGTCGTCATCATCATCATCATCATCGGCATCATTGTCGTCATCATCATCATCATCGGCAACATTGTCGTCATCGTCATCATCATTGGTATCATTGTCGTCATCATCATCATCATCGGCATCATTGTCGTCATCATCGTCCTCGTCGACACCATTACATCATCATCAAATTGCCATCATCACTATCATCTTGTCGTCGTCGTCATCATCATCGTCATCATCTCCATCACCATCATGATGATGATGATGATCATCATCATCATGTTCGCGAGGAAATACAACCGGAGAAATGAACCAAGAAGAAACAGCCCCCTCCCTCTTCGCTCTTCCCCTTTCCATCTCTCCCCTGTAAAAGAAAAAAAAAAGGAAAGAAAGAAAGAACAGAAAAATAGAAACACCAGTGACACAGGCTCAGCATCTCTCGCTCAATTAAGGATTCTATATTTCATTCCAATGCCGTGCATCCACCCCCATCCACCCATCCACCGTCAACCCCCTCCATTCCCCCCACTCCCGCCTCCATTCTCCCTGCAATGTCCAGCCACCGAACTACACACACACACACACACACACACACACACACACACACACACACACACACACACACACACAACACGGTGATATATACAGCTCGGTTCTGTCCCCAGTCTAAAAGCGGTAATGACGACGCCAGGCGAAGACACGACGGTAGGTTGTCTCTGCACAACTGTTGAATCGGCAGTCCGTCCAACTAACAGCGGGGCGTAGCTGGTTAGGTCGCTTGGCCGTGTCACATACCTCCAGGTTGCTCCTGAATCCTCTTGACCGACGTGCAATGTGCGACAGGCTTAACTGAAACCTGTTGGAAAGGGGCGTAACCGGTTTAGCTCTTGCTAGGGAAGCGACCACCGTTCCGGGGTCGCTTGGTTGTCTTGTCGGTGAAGCGGAACGATGACGTGAGGTTGTGTGTGTGAGTGTGTGTGTGTGTGTGTGTGTGTGTGTGTGTGTGTGTGTGTGTGTGTGTGTGTGTGTGTGTGTGTCTCTCTCTCTCTCTCTCTCTCTCTCTCTCTCTCTCTCTCTGTATGTGTGTGTGTGTGTGAAGAAATGGGATCTCTCTCTCTGTATGTGTATGTGTGTGTGGGGGGGGGGGGTGAGGGGTTGGTGTGTGGTGTGTGTGTGTGTGTGTGTGTGTGTGTGATGAGTGGTGTGTGTGCTTGTGTGTGTAGAGAAGTCTCTCTCTCCTCTCTCTCTCTCTCTCTCTCTCTCTCTGTATGTGTGTGTGAAGAGAAGGGATCTCTCTCTCTCTCTCTCTCTTTTCTCTCTCTCTCTCCCTCTCTCTCTCTCTCTCTCTCTCTCTCTCTCTCTCATTGTGTTTCTAGTATATTATATAAACTATTTAATTTCTAAGCAATGTGCAACGTAATCTGCTGTCAATATACATCCCCATAGACTCCATAAATCACATTTGAATGCACGACATTCACTCACTCCTCATTTCAATCATCGGATATATTTTTCAATCGAAATCAGATCATTCTCTTGTGTACGTGTTTTCCGTGTTGGTCACGCTTAATACAATAACATATGCTCCGTTTGCGCATGTGTCAGGATTGATGGCGGTAGAGACAGAAGACACAGACACGGGCGATGCAGTGGGTGCCATGTAGAGACAGAAGACACAGACACGGGCGATGGAGTGGGTGCCATGTAGAGACAGAAGACACAGACACGGGCGATGAGCGGGTGCCATGTAGAGACAGAAGACACAGACACGGGCGATGCAGTGGGTGCCATGTAGAGACAGAAGACACAGACACGGGCGATGGAGTGGGTGCCATGTAGAGACAGAAGACACAGACACGGGCGATGCAGTGGGTGCCATGTAGAGACAGAAGACACAGACACGGGCGATGGAGTGGGTGCCATGTAGAGACAGAAGACACAGACACGGGCGATGAGTGGTTGCCATGTAGAGACAGAAGACACAGACACGGGCGATGGCAGTGGGTGCCATGTAGAGACAGAAGACACAGACACGGGCGATGGAGGGGTGCCATGTAGAGACAGAAGACACAGACACGGGCGATGCAGTGGGTGCCATGTAGAGACAGAAGACACAGGCACGGGCGATGCAGTGGGTGCCATGTAGAGACAGAAGACACAGACACGGGCGATGCAGTGGGTGCCATGTAGAGGACAGAAGACACAGACACGGGCGATGGAGTGGGTGCCGTGTAGAGACAGAAGACACAGACACGGGCGATGGAGTGGGTGCCATGTAGAGACAGAAGACACAGACACGGGCGATGCAGTGGGTGCCATGTAGAGACAGAAGACACAGACACGGGCGATGGAGGGGTGCCATGTAGAGACAGAAGACACAGACACGGCGATGAGTGGGTGCCATGTAGAGACAGAAGACACAGACACGGGCGATGGAGTGGGTGCCATGTAGAGACAGAAGACACAGACACGGGCGATGGAGTGGGTGCCATGTAGAGACAGAAGACACAGACACGGGCGATGGAGTGGGTGCCATGTAGAGACAGAAGACACAGACACGGGCGATGAGTGGGTGCCATGTAGAGACAGAAGACACAGACACGGGCGATGCAGTGGGTGCCATGTAGAGACAGAAGACACAGACACGGGCGATGGAGTGGGTGCCATGTAGAGACAGAAGACACAGACACGGGCGATGCAGTGGGTGCCATGTAGAGACAGAAGACACAGACACGGGCGATGGAGTGGGTGCCATGTAGAGACAGAAGACACAGACACGGGCGATGGAGTGGGTGCCATGTAGAGACAGAAGACACAGACACGGGCGATGGAGTGGGTGCCATGTAGAGACAGAAGACAGAAGGGCGAGGAGGGGTGCATGTAGGACAGAGACACAGAACGGGCGATGGAGTGGGGTGCCATGTAGAGACAGAAGACACAGACACGGGCGATGAGGTGCTGTAGCAGTGCCAGGGGATGGTGGGTGCCATGTAGAGACAGAAGACACAGACACGGGCGATGGAGTGGGTGCCATGTAGAGACAGAAGACACAGACACGGGCGATGGAGTGGGTGCCATGTAGAGACAGAAGACACAGACACGGGCGATGGAGTGGGTGCCATGTAGAGACAGAAGACACAGACACGGGCGATGCAGTGGGTGCCATGTAGAGACAGAAGACACAGACACGGGCGATGGAGTGGGTGCCATGTAGAGACAGAAGACACAGACACGGGCGATGCAGTGGGTGCCATGTAGAGACAGAAGACACAGACACGGGCGATGGAGTGGGTGCCATGTAGAGACAGAAGACACAGACACGGGCGATGGAGTGGGTGCCATGTAGAGACAGAAGACACAGACACGGGGCGAGGAAGAGACGAGGCGTGTGGTGCCATGTAGAGACAGAAGACACAGACACGGGCGATGGAGTGGGTGCCATGTAGAGACAGAAGACACAGACACGGGCGATGGAGTGGGTGCCATGTAGAGACAGAAGACACAGACACGGGCGATGGAGTGGGTGCCATGTAGAGACAGAAGACACAGACACGGGCGATGGAGTGGGTGCCATGTAGAGACAGAAGACACAGACACGGGCGATGCAGTGGGTGCCATGTAGAGACAGAAGACACAGACACGGGCGATGGAGTGGGTGCCATGTAGAGACAGAAGACACAGACACGGGCGATGAGTGGGTGCCATGTAGAGACAGAAGACACAGACACGGGCGATGCAGTGGGTGCCATGTAGAGACAGAAGACACAGACACGGGCGATGAGTGGGTGCCATGTAGAGACAGAAGACACAGACACGGGCGATGCAGTGGGTGCCATGTAGAGACAGAAGACACAGACACGGGCGATGGAGTGGGTGCCATGTAGAGACAGAAGACACAGACACGGGCGATGGAGTGGGGTTGCCATGTAGAGACAGAAGACACAGGACACGGGCGATGGAGGGGGTGCCATGTAGAGACAGAAGACACAGACACGGGCGATGGAGTGGGTGCCATGTAGAAGAAGACACAGAGGCGATGAGTGGGTGCCATGTAGAGACAGAAGACACAGACACGGGCGATGAGAGTGGGTGCCATGTAGAGACAGAAGACACAGACACGGGCGATGGAGGGGTGCCATGTAGAGACAGAAGACACAGACACGGGCGATGGAGTGGGTGCCATGTAGAGACAGAAGACACAGACACGGGCGATGGAGGGGTGCCATGTAGAGACAGAAGACACAGACACGGGCGATGGAGTGGGTGCCATGTAGAGACAGAAGACACAGACACGGGCGATGGGCGTGGAGTGGGTAGCCATGGTAGAGACAGAAGACACAGACACGGGCGATGGAGTGGGTGCCATGTAGAGACAGAAGACACAGACACGGGCGATGGAGTGGGTGCCATGTAGAGACAGAAGACACAGACACGGGCGATGCAGTGGGTGCCATGTAGAGACAGAAGACACAGACACGGGCGATGCAGTGGGTGCCATGTAGAGACAGAAGACACAGACACGGGCGATGCAGTGGGTGCCATGTAGAGACAGAAGACACAGACATGGGCGATGGAGTGGGTGCCATGTAGAGACAGAAGACACAGACACGGGCGATGCAGTGGGTGCCATGTAGAGACAGAAGACACAGACACGGGCGATGGAGTGGGTGCCATGTAGAGACAGAAGACACAGACACGGGCGATGCAGTGGGTGCCATGTAGAGACAGAAGACCAGACACGGGCGATGGAGTGGGTGCCATGTAGAGACAGAAGAAACAGACACGGGCGATGGAGTGGGTGCCATGTAGAGACAGAAGACACAGACACGGGCGATGCAGTGGGTGCCATGTAGAGACAGAAGACACAGACACGGGCGATGGAGTGGGTGCCATGTAGAGACAGAAGACACAGACACGGGCGATGGAGTGGGTGCCATGTAGAGACAGAAGACACAGACACGGGCGATGGAGTGGGTGCCATGTAGAGACAGAAGACACAGACACGGGCGATGGAGTGGGTGCCATGTAGAGACAGAAGACACAGACACGGGCGATGGAGTGGGTGCCATGTAGAGACAGAAGACACAGACACGGGCGATGGAGTGGGTGCCATGTAGAGACAGAAGACACAGACACGGGCGATGCAGTGGGTGCCATGTAGAGACAGAAGACACAGACACGGGCGATGCCCAAAAGATGGTGGGTGCCATGTAGAGACAGAAGACACAGACACGGGCGATGCAGTGTATGCCATGTAGAGGACAGAAGACACAGACACGGGCGATGGAGTGGGTGCCATGTAGAGACAGAAGACACAGACACGGGCGATGCAGTGGGTGCCATGTAGAAACAGAAGACACAGACACGGGCGATGGAGTGGGTGCCATGTAGAGACAGAAGACACAGACACGGGCGATGGAGTGGGTGCCATGTAGAGACAGAAGACACAGACACGGGCGATGGAGTGGGTGCCATTGGTTGTGAAATGATGCAGGGAGGAGCAGATCTTCTGCCAAGGTAAGTGGATCCTACCGGATATCGCGCACGTCTGGCACGTCCATCATTGGAATTCTGTAATAGTTCAGCTGAATATTCGGCAGCGTTACCTTTGAAGAAAAAAAATGGGAAGAGAGAGAGAGAGAGAGAGAGAGAGAGAGAGAGAGAGAGAGAGGAGAGAGAGAGGAGAGAGAGAGGAGAGAGGAGAGAGAGAGAGAGAGAGAGAGAGAGAGAGAGAGAGAGAGAGAGAGAGGGAGAGAGAGAGGGGGGAATTTTAAAACAGTATGAACGAAAATTGATACTCTGCACGTCTCTTCCGATGTTTTTCGCTACCCACTTCCCTCCAGTCCTCTCTCCTTTCTCTGTCTCTGACCGTCTGTCTGTCCGTCTTTGTCCGTCTATCTGTCTGTCTGTCTGTCAGTCTCTCTGTCTTTCTCTCTGTCTGTCTGTCTGTCTGTCAGTCTCTCCTGTCTGTCTTCTGTCTGTCTGTCTGTCTGTCTGTCTGTCTCTCTCTGTCTCTCTTCTTCTCTCTCTCTCTCTCTCTCCCTCTCCTCCCCCCCCCCCCCCCCTTCTCTCTTTTCTCTCTCCTAGTGTTAATCCTGCCTGTCTCCCATTCGATCTGTCCCTCTGTTGTCTGTCTCTCTTCTCTCTCTGTCTCTGTCTCCTCTCGTCTTCGTCTTCTGTCTGTCTCTCTCTCTCTCTCTCTGTCTCTGTCTGTTGTTTCTCTGTCTCTTCTCTCTCTCTCTCTCTCTTCTCTGTCTCTTTTGTCTCTCTCTCCTCTTCTCTCCTTCTCTTCTTCCCCTTTTGAAATTGATTTTGTCTTCACAGATTTCCGCTCCTCAAATGTTCCCCAGAGTGGCAGAGAATAGAAGAGAGAGACAGACAGGCAGACACAAACAGACATAACCAGACTAGTTGTCATTAGAGACAGACAAGCAGACACAAACAGACATAACCAGATTAGTTGTCATTAGAGACAGACAGGCAGACACAAACAGACATAACCAGATAGTTGTCATTAGAGACAGACAGGCAGACACAAACAGACATAACCAGACTAGTTGTCATTAGAGACAGACAGGCAGACACAAACAGACAAACCAGACTAGTTGTCATTAGAGGCAGACAGGCAGACACAAACAGACATAACCAGATTAGTTGTCATGAGAGACAGACAGGCAGACACAGACAGACATAACCAGATTAGTTGTCATGAGAGACAGACAGACAGACACAGACAGACATAACCAGAATAGTTGTCATTAGAGACAGACAGGCAGACACAGACAGACATAACCAGAATAGTTGTCATTAGAGACAGACAGGCAGACACAGACAGACATAACCAGAATAGTTGTCATTAGAGACAGACAGGCAGACACAGACAGACATAACCAGAATAGTTGTCATCAGAGACAGACAGGCAGACACAGACAGACATAACCAGACTAGTTGTCATCAGAGACAGACAGGCAGACACAGACATAACCACACTAGTTGTCATTATGGGCCAGCTGGAGGAAGTCCTGAGGAACGAATGTCTGTGGGAGACAAATCCAAACATGAAGTTCAACAAAAACTATTGTTAACCTGTCCCCTCTCATGTGAGTCTTTTGGAGGTGTGGTGCCAGACAAGACTGTAGGTTATGTGTGTATAATGTGTATGTGTGGTGTGTGTGTGTGTGTGTGTGTGTGTGTGTGTGTGTGTGTGTGTCTGTCTGTCTGTCTGTCTGTCTGTCTATGTATATGTGTGTGTATATTTTTGTGTGTGCGTGAGAGAGAGAGAGAGAGAGAGAGAGAGAGAGAGAGAGAGAGAGAGAGAGAGAGGAGTGCTCTCGCGTAGGTATGCGCGCAACCAGGTTTTATGCGCAACGCTGTACGCTTTTGTTCCGTTCTGGGTTTGAAAAAAATATCGACTTCCCACAGTGTTGTCTTTGTCTATTGTATTTCGTCTTATACTTAAGATTTTAGCTCTTCCTCTCTTTCTTTCGTTTGTTTGTTTGTTTGTTTGTATGGTGAGTGTGTGTTTGTTCCTCCTAATCTCACCGTCTTCCTTTTTCTTTCTCTTCTTCCTCCTCGTTCTTTCCTTCTTTTTCTTCTTCCTCCTCGTTCTTTCCGTCTTTTTCTTCTTCCTCCTCGTTCTTTCCTTCTTTTTCTTCTTCCTCCTCGTTCTTTCCTTCTTTTTCTTCTTCCTCCTCGTTTCTTTCTTCTTTTCTTCTTCCTCCTCGTTCTTTCCTTCTTTTTCTTCTTCCTCCTCCTTCTTTCCTTCTTTTTCTTCTTCCTCCTCGTTCTTTCCTTCTTTTTCTTCTTCCTCCTCGTTCTTTCTTTCTTTTTCTTCTTCCTCCTCGTTCTTTCCTTCTTTTTTTTCTTCCTCCTCGTTCTTTCCTTCTTTTTCTTCTTCCTCCTCGTTTTTTCCTGCTTTTTCTTCTTCCCGGTCTGCCATTTTGAGGTTTTTTTTTTCCTTCCACTGTCACATTTCTCCTCCTACTTTCTTCTCCTCTGCCTCCTCCTCCTTCTCCTCCTCCACCTCCTCCCCCTCCTCCTCCTCTTCCTCCTCCTCCTCCTTCATCGTCTTCTTCCTCTTCATCTTGTTCTTGTTTTTCTTCATCTTCATCTTCTTCTTCTTCTTCTTCTTCTTCTTCTTTCTTCTTCTTCTTCTTCTCTTCTTCTTCTTCTTCCTTACATTTCCATTGTTCTATTCCTTCACCTTCTTCGACTTTATTTCTTCTTTGTAATCCTCTCTTGTTTTCCAGTCCAAAACGTACCAAAAGTCTGAACGTGGCCAAACTCTAACCCAAATTCAGAAGTTGCTAAGCCCTAATCGAAGTTTAGAAACCGCCGAACCGTCACCCAGATAGACCTGTTCCTTTATTTTAAAAAAAAAAAAAAAATCAGAAGATATCGCCTGTCTTTCCATTACAAATGGAATTAACTCTGCACAGTTTGTGGATCAGATGAATACATCTAGAGTCAAATAACTGATTTGAAGCTCACCCCAGCATAACGATCTTAATATCGACTGCCTGCTAATACAGGTGGTTCATGTGTACCGTTTTACACCTATGTTCTGGTGTTTTCTCTCTCTCTTAATGAACTTTTAAGCTGACTGATGGAGCAGTTTGCGTTGGGTGTGCCTGTCAGTGGCCTCTGTCCCATGAACACGGCGGTGTCACCCTCGCTGAGCGCGAGTTCTCACCCAGATTACCTCTCTTGCCGAGTTCTGAGCAAAGTCCATTTGAACATTGTCAAATCTGGCCCTGTCTCTGACCTATGTGTGAGCCTGGCCAAACTGTCATCTTAATTTGAACGTTTCCAAACCAGTAGCTCTCCCCTAAGCCCTAAACGTTGTTCTTGAACTGAAGGTTGGCAAGCCATTAAAACTAATTAGAACGTAATCAAACTGTTCGTCCCAATTTAAATGTTGCTGAACTTTTTTTTTAAACGTTTACCCTAATTCGAACGTTGCCAAACTGTGGTCACCGATTTGAACGTTAGCCATACCATTAACCGTAATTTGAATGTTTTACAAACTATTGACTCTAATTCAACCGTTGTCGCACCTTAATTCCGACAGTTGTCAAACTGTTAAATCTCGTTAGAACGTGTGTCTCAGTCTTATTGGGTAAGCCAGCCCCAAAGTGGATGAGAATGGCTGAGAAGTGTAGTTCACTGCACTATCTTTGGTTCAGTGACGTGATCTCACCCTCTCTGTACCCCATCAAACCAAAGAAAAACGCGTTCTGTGCATTGAGGCGGTGAATCGTTCTATGTGGGCCTAACAGACGTTACAAACCCTACGTGTCTAACTTTACATTGAGGCGGTGAATCGTTCTATGTGGACCTAACAGACGTTACGTCCTATGTGGGCCTAACAGACGTTACAAGCCCTGCGTGTCTAACTTTACATGGAGGCGGTGAATCGTTCTATGTGGGCCTAACAGACATTACAAACCCTACGTGTCTGACTTTGTGTTTTTTTTCAGGATAGCCGGCTACTCTAGCTCTCTTAATTTGGCGACGTAATCTTCTGCCCAGAGCTGTTCCTAATGATTCGTCTTGGTTCCAAGGAGCCGTTGCCTTGTTGTAGATGTTCCAAGGAGCCGTTGGTTTGTTGTAGATGTTCCAAGGAGCCGTTGGTTTGTTGCAGATGTTCCAAGGAGCCGTTGGTTTGTTGTAGATGTTCCAAGGAGCCGTTGGTTTGTTGTAGATGTTCCAAGGAGCCGTTGTCTTGTTGCAGATGTTCCAAGGAGCCGTTGGCTTGTTGTAGATGTTCCAAGGAGCCGTTGGTTTGTTGTAGATGTTCCAAGGAGCCGTTGGTTTGTTGTAGATGTTCCAAGGAGCCGTTGGTTTGTTGTAGATGTTCCAAGGAGCCGTTGGTTTGTTGTAGATGTTCCAAGGAGCCGTTGTCTTGTTGCAGATGTTCCAAGGAGCCGTTGGCTTGTTGTAGATGTTCCAAGGAGCCGTTGGTTTGTTGTAGATGTTCCAAGGAGCCGTTGGTTTGTTGTAGATGTTCCAAGGAGCCGTTGGCTTGTTGCAGATGTTCCAAGGAGCCGTTGGTTTGTTGCAGATGTTCCAAGGAGCCGTTGGTTTGTTGTAGATGTTCCAAGGAGCCGTTGGTTTGTTGCAGATGTTCCAAGGAGCCGTTGGTTTGTTGTAGATGTTCCAAGGAGCCGTTGTCTTGTTGTAGATGTTCCAAGGAGCCGTTGTCTTGTTGTAGATGTTCCAAGGAGCCGTTGTCTTGTTGTAGATGTTCCAAGGAGCCGTTGTCTTGTTGTAGATGTTCCAAGGAGCCGTTGTCTTGTTGTAGATGTTCCAAGGAGCCGTTGGTTTGTTGCAGATGTTCCAAGGAGCCGTTGGTTTGTTGCAGATGTTCCAAGGAGCCGTTGTCTTGTTGTAGATGTTCCAAGGAGCCGTTGTCTTGTTGTAGATGTTCCAAGGAGCCGTTGGCTTGTTGTAGATGTTCCAAGGAGCCGTTGTCTTGTTGTAGATGTTCCAAGGAGCCGTTGGTTTGTTGTAGATGTTCCAAGGAGCCGTTGGTTTGTTGCAGATGTTCCAAGGAGCCGTTGGTTTGTTGTAGATGTTCCAAGGAGCCGTTGGTTTGTTGTAGATGTTCCAAGGAGCCGTTGGTTTGTTGTAGATGTTCCAAGGAGCCGTTGTCTTGTTGCAGATGTTCCAAGGAATCGTTGGCTTGTTGTAGATGTTCCAAGGAGCCGTTGGTTTGTTGTAGATGTTCCAAGGAGCCGTTGTCTTGTTGCAGATGTTCCAAGGAGCCGTTGGCTTGTTGTAGATGTTCCAAGGAGCCGTTGTCTTGTTGTAGATGTTCCAAGGAGCCGTTGTCTTGTTGCAGATGTTTCCAAGGAGCCGTTGTCTTGTTGTAGATGTTCCAAGGAGCCGTTGGTTTGTTGTTAGTGTTCAAGGCCGTTGTCTTGTTGTAGATTTCCCAAGGAGCCGTTGGTTTGTTGTAGATGTTTCAAGGAGCCGTTGGTTTGTTGTAGATGTTCCAAGGAGCCGTTGGTTTGTTGTAGATGTTCCAAGGAGCCGTTGTCTTGTTGTAGATGTTCCAAGGAGCCGTTGGTTTGTTGTAGATGTTCCAAGGAGCCGTTTGGTTTGTTGTAGATGTTCCAAGGACGTTGGTTTGTTGTAGATGTTCCAAGGAGCCGTTGGCTTGTTGCAGATGTTCCAAGGAGCCGTTGGTTTGTTGCAGATGTTCAAGGAGCCGTTGGTTTGTTGTAGATGTTCCAAGGAGCCGTTGTCTTGTTGTAGATGTTCCAAGGAGCCGTGGTTTGTTGTAGATGTTCCAAGGAGCCGTTGTACTTGTTGTAGATGTTCCAAGGAGCCGTTGTCTTGTTGTAGATGTTCCAAGGAGCCGTTGTCTTGTTGTAGATGTTCCAAGGAGCCGTTGTCTTGTTGTAGATGTTCTCAAGGAGCCGTTGTCTTGTTGTAGATGTTCCAAGGAGCCGTTGGTTTGTTGCAGATGTTCCAGGAGCCGTTGGTTTGTTGCAGATGTTCAAGGAGCCGTTGTCTTGTTGTAGATGTTCCAAGGAGCCGTTGTCTTGTTGTAGATGTTCCAAGGAGCCGTTGCCCTTGTTGTAGATGTTCCAAGGAGCCGTTGGCTTGTTGTAGATGTTCCAAGGAGCCGTTGTCTTGTTGTAGATGTTCCAAGGAGCCGTTGGTTTGTTGTAGATGTTCCAAGGAGCCGTTGGTTTGTTGCAGATGTTCCAAGGAGCCGTTGGTTTGTTGTAGATGTTCCAAGGAGCCGTTGGTTTGTTGCAGATGTTCCAAGGAGCCGTTGTCTTGTTGCAGATGTTCCAAGGAATCGTTGGCTTGTTGTAGATGTTCCATGGAGCCGTTGGTTTGTTGTAGATGTTCCAAGGAGCCGTTGTCTTGTTGCAGATGTTCCAAGGAGCCGTTGGCTTGTTGTAGATGTTCCAAGGAGCCGTTGTCTTGTTGTAGATGTTCCAAGGAGCCGTTGTCTTGTTGCAGATGTTCCAAGGAGCCGTTGTCTTGTTGTAGATGTTCCAAGGAGCCGTTGGTTTGTTGTAGATGTTCCAAGGAGCCGTTGTCTTGTTGTAGATGTTCCAAGGAGCCGTTGGTTTGTTGTAGATGTTCCAAGGAGCCGTTGGTTTGTTGCAGATGTTCCAAGGAGCCGTTGGTTTGTTGTAGATGTTCCAAGGAGCCGTTGTCTTGTTGTAGATGTTCCAAGGAGCCGTTGGTTTGTTGTAGATGTTCCAAGGAGCCGTTGGTTTGTTGCAGATGTTCCAAGGAGCCGTTGGTTTGTTGTAGATGTTCCAAGGAGCCGTTGTCTTGTTGTAGATGTTCCAAGGAGCCGTTGGTTTGTTGTAGATGTTCCAAGGAGCCGTTGGTTTGTTGTAGATGTTCCAAGGAGCCGTTGGTTTGTTGTAGATGTTCCAAGGAGCCGTTGGCTTGTTGTAGATGTTCCAAGGAGCCGTTGGTTTGTTGTAGATGTTCCAAGGAGCCGTTGGCTTGTTGTAGATGTTCCAAGGAGCCGTTGGTTTGTTGTAGATGTTCCAAGGAGCCGTTGGTTTGTTGTAGATGTTCCAAGGAGCCGTTGGTTTGTTGCAGATGTTCCAAGGAGCCGTTGGTTTGTTGTAGATGTTCCAAGGAGCCGTTGTCTTGTTGTAGATGTTCCAAGGAGCCGTTGGTTTGTTGCAGATGTTCCAAGGAGCCGTTGTCTTGTTGTAGATGTTCCAAGGAGCCGTTGGTTTGTTGTAGATGTTCCAAGGAGCCGTTGGTTTGTTGCAGATGTTCCAAGGAGCCGTTGTCTTGTTGTAGATGTTCCAAGGAGCCGTTGGTTTGTTGTAGATGTTCCAAGGAGCCGTTGGTTTGTTGCAGATGTTCCAAGGAGCCGTTGTCTTGTTGTAGATGTTCCAAGGAGCCGTTGGCTTGTTGCAGATGTTCCAAGGAGCCGGTGGTTTGTTGTAGATGTTCCAAGGAGCCGTTGTCTTGTTGCAGATGTTCCAAGGAGCCGTTGGTTTGTTGTAGATGTTCCAAGGAGCCGTTGGTTTGTTGCAGATGTTCCAAGGAGCCGGTGGTTTGTTGTAGATGTTCCAAGGAGCCGTTGGTTTGTTGCAGATGGCTGCTGCAGCCTCATACGCAGATTCTGGGAAAGGAAAGGGCGAGGAATAGGAAGGTTGGGAAGAGAGGACGGTTGGGGGGAGGGGGGGGGGGCAGGAGGAAGAATTGCAGAGGCTGTGGGAGATGGGAGAGGGGGGGGGGGTCAACTCTAATCTCTAGTCTTCTTAGCATAGTTCTTCGTCCCTTCATTTTTTTTTCTTTCGGGTTTGTGTCCGGAAGGGAGGAGAACTGAGGCGGGAGAGGGGAAGAGGAAGGGAAAGGGGAAAGTGGAGGAGATAAGTGAGGGTGCTAAGGCGTGGGGAGAAGGGGGGGGGGGGGTAGGTGTGGTTTTTAATATCGTTGTCCTTTTATTGGCGCGCCATGGCCGGAGGGGAAGACCCATTTATTGGCGCGCCATGGCCGGAGGGGAAGACCATTTATTGGCGCGCCATGGCCGGAGGGGAAGACCTCTCGAGAGGTGAGGTGTGCAGGGGACAGTATATGAGTGCAAAAAATGCTGAGAGGCCTCCGCAACTACACCCTCACATACACACACACACACACACACACACACACACGCACGCACGCACGCACGCACGCACGCACACACACACACACACACACAACACACACACACACACACACACACACACACACACACGTGTGCGTGCGCGCATGCGCGAGCACGTACGCGTTTTGCGCACGCATACTCACTCTCTCTCTCTCTCTCTCTCTCTCTCTCTCTCTCTCTCTCTCTCTCCACACCACACACACACACAACACACACACGCACACGCACACACACACACACACAACCACACACGATCGCGCGCGCTCGCTCAGGCATGTTTACACACACACACACAGCACACAACACACACACACACACACACACACACACACACACACACACACACACACACACACACACACACACACACGACGATCACTAACAGCAAAAAAAAAAGAAAGAAAAAGAAAACAAGCCTCAAATGTTGTGGCCCTTCATGCCCTACTGTTATGGTGACCTCAGTTTGGAATTCCCCTCCAAGTGTATATCCTGGTGAGAGCGTGTCCAGCTCGCTGGTATCAGCGTGTTGATGTTAACTGTCAGTGGACGGAGGAGGTGGTATGGGCGTGTTGATGTGAACTGTCAGTGGACGGAGGAGGCGGTATGGGCGTGTTGATGTGAACTGTCAGTGGACGGATGAGGGGTATGGGCGTGTTGATGTGAACTGTCTGTGGACGAATGGGGGTGGTAATCGGCGTGTTGATGTGAACTGTCATGGACGGATGAAGTGGTATGGGCGTGTTGATGTGAACTGTCTGTGGACGAGGAGGCGGTATGGCGTGTTGATGTGAACTTCACTGGACGGATGAGTGGTATGGGCGTGTTGATGTGAACTGTCTGTGGACGGAGGAGGCGGTATGGGCGTGTTGATGTGAACTGTCAGTGGACGGATGAGGTGGTATGGGCGTGTTGATGTGAACTGTCTGTGGACGATGGGGGGTATCGGCGTGTTGATGTGAACTGTCATGGACGGATGAGGTGTATCAAGTGTTGATGTGAACTGTCACTGGACGGGTGAGGTGGTATGGGCGTTTGATGTGAACTGTCATGGACGGATGAGGTGGTATGGGCGTGTTGATGTGAACTGTCACTGGACGGATGAGGTGTATCAACGTGTTGATGTGAACTGTCTGTGGACGGTGAGGTGGTATGGGGCGTATTGATGTGAACTGTCACTGGACGGATGAAGTGGTATGGGCGTTTGATGTGAACTGCCACTGGACGATGAGGTGTATTGCGTGTTGATGTGAACTGTCACTGGACGGATGAGGTGGTATGGGTGTGTTGATGTGAACTGTCATGGACGGAGGAGGCGGTATGGGCGTGTTGATGTGAACTGTCCATGGCAGGATGAGGTGGTATGGGCGTGTTGATGTGAACTGTCAGTGGACGGAGGAGGTGGTATCAGCGTGTTGATGTGAACTGTCACTGGACGGATGAGGTGTATCACGTGTTGATGTGAACTGTCATGGACGGTGAGGTGGTATGGGCGTATTGATGTGAACTGTCACTGGGACGGATGGGGGTGGTACTGGCGTATTGATGTGAACTGCCACTGGAGGATGATGGGTATTGACGTGTTGATGTGAACTGTCACTGGATGGATGAGGTGGTATGGGCGTGTTGATGTGAACTGTCACTGGATGGATGAGGTGTATGCGTATTGATGTGAACTGACACTGGACGGATGAGTGTATGGCGTGTTGATGTGAGCTGTCACTGGACGGATGAGGTGGTATCGGCGTGTTGATGTGAAGCTGTCACTGGACGGATGAGGTGTATCAGCGTGTTGATTGAACTGTCACTGGACGGATCAGGTGTATGGCGTTTGATTGAACTGTCACTGGATGATGAGGTGGTATGGCGTATTGATGTGAACTGTCACTGGACGGATGAGGTGGTATCGGCGTGTTGATGTGAACTTACTGGACGGATGAGGTGGTATGGCATTTGATTTGAACTGTCACTGGATGATGAGGTGTATCGGCGTGTTGATGTGAACTGTCACTGGACGAGAGGAGGCGTATCGGTGTGTTGATGTGAACGTACTGGACGGATGATGTATACGCTGTTGGTGTGAACTGTCAGGACGGATGAGGTGTATCGGCGTGTTGATTTGAACTGTCACTGGACGGATGAGGTGTATGGGTGTTTATGTGAACTGTCACTGGACGGATGAGGTGGTATGGGCGTGTTGATGTGAACTGTCACTGGACGGATGAGGTGTATCGGCGTGTTGATGTGAACTGTCACTGGACGGATGAGATGGTATGGGCGTGTTTATGTGAACTGTCACTGGACGGATGAGGTGGTATGGGTGTGTTGATGTGAGCTGTCAGTGGACGGATGAGGTGTATGGCGTTTGATGTGAACTGTCACTGGACGGATGAGGTGGTATGGGCGTGTTGATGTGAACTGTCATGGGCGGATGAGGTAGTATGGGCGTGTTGATGTGAACTGTCAGTGGACGGATGAGGTGTATTGGCGTTTGATGTGAACTGTCACTGGGCGGATGAGGTGTATGGGCGTGTTGATATGAACTGTCATGGACGGATGAGGTGGTATTGGCGTTGATGTGAACTGTCACTGGACGGATGAAGTGGTATTAGCTGTTGATGTGAACTGTCACTGGACGGATGAGGTGGTATAGCGTGTTGATGTGAACTGTTACTGGACGGATGAGGTGGTATGAGCGTGTTGATGTGAACTGTCACTGGATTGATGAGGTGGTATTGGCGTGTTGATGTGAACTGTCAGTGGATGGGGGAGGTGGAATGGGCGTGTTGATGTGAACTGTCACTGAACAGATGAGGTGGTATGGGCGTGTTGATGTGAACTGTCACTGGACGGATGAGGTGGTATGGGCGTCTTGATGTGAACTGTTACTGGACGGAGGAGGTGTTTCGGCGTGTTGATGTGAACTGTCACTGGACGGATCAGGTGTATCGGCGTGTTGATGTGAACTGTCACTGTGAATTACTGCTGATGGCAGGGCTATGGACTGCTGATGGCAGGGCTGTGGACTGCTGAGGGCAGGGCTGTGAACTGCTGAGGGCAGGGCTGTGAACTACTGCTGAGGGCAGGGCTGTGAACTGCTACTGAGGGCAGGGCTGTGAACTGCTGAGGGCAGGGCTGTGAACTACTGCTGGGGCAGGGCTGTGGACTGCTGAGGGCAGGGCTGTGGACAGCTGAGGGCAGGGCTGTGGACTGCTGAGGGCAGGGCTGTGAACTTCTGCTGAGGGCAGGGCTGTGGTATGCTGATGGCAGGGCTGTGAACTGCTGCTGACGGCAAGGCTGTGAACTACTGCTAAGGGCAGGGCGATGGACTGCTGAGGGCAGGGCTGTGAACTGCTGCTGACGACGGGGCTGTGAGCTACTGCTGAGGGCGGGGCTGTGGACTGCTGAGGGCAGGGCTGTGAACTACTGCTGAGGGCAGCGCTGTGAACTACTGTTGAGGGCAGGGCTGTCGACTGCTGAGGGCAGGGCTGTGAAATACTGCTGAGGGCAGGGCTGTGAACTACTTCTGAGGTCAGGGCGGTGGACTGCTGACGGCAGGGCTGTGAACTACTGCTGAGGGCAGGGCTGTGAACTACTGCTGAGGGCAGGGCTGTGAACTACTGCTGAGGGCAGGGCTGTGAACTACTGTTGAGGGCAGGGCTGTGAACAGCTGAGGGCAGGGCTGTGAACTACTGCTGAGGGCAGGGCTGTGAACTGCTGCTGAGGGCAGGGCTGTGAACTACTTCTGAGGGCAGGGCTATGGACTGCTGATGGCAGGGCTGTGGACTGCTGAGGGCAGGGCTGTGAACTACTGCTGAGGGCAGGGCTGTGAACTACTGCTGAGGGCATGGCTGTGAACTACTGCTGAGGGCAGGGCTGTGAACTGCTGAGGGCAGGGCTGTGAACTACTGCTGAGGGCAGGACTGTCGACTGCTGAGGGCAGGGCTGTGAACTTCTGCTAAGGGCAGGGCTGTGAACTGCTGCTGAGGGCAGGGCTGTGAACTACTGCTGAGGGCAGGGCTATGGACTGCTGATGGCAAGGCTGTGGACTGCTGAGGGCAGGGCTGTGAACTGCTGAGGGCAGGGCTGTGAACTACTGCTGAGGGCAGGGCTGTGGACTGCTGAGGGCAGGGCTGTGAACTGCTGAGGGCAGGGCTGTGAACTACTGCTGAGGGCAGGGATATGGACTGCTGATGGCAGGGCTGTGGACAGCTGACGGCAGGGCTGTGGACTGCTGAGGGCAGGGCTGTAGACTGCTGCTGAGGGCAGGGCTGTGGACTGCTGCTGAGGGCAGGGCTGTGAACTGCTTAGGGCAGGGCTGTGAACTGCTGCTGAGGGCAGGGCTGTGAACTGCTGAGGCAGGGTTGTGTACTGCTGCTGAGGGCAGGGCTGTGGACTGCTAAGGGCAGGGATGAGGACTGCTGCTGAGGGCAGGGCTGTGAACTGCTGAGGGCAGGGCTGTGGACTGCTGAGGGCAAGGCTGTGAACTGCTGAGGGCAGGGCTGTGAACCGCTGAAGGCAGGGCTGTGGACTGCTGAGGGCAGGGCTGTGGACTGCTTAGGCAGGGCTGTGGACTGCTGAGGGCAGGGCTGTGAACTGCTGAGGGCAGGGCTGTGAACTACTGCTGAGGGCAGGGCTGTGGACTGCTTAGGGCAGGGCTGTGAACCGCTGAAGGCAGGGCTGTGGACTGCTGAGGGCAGGGCTGTGGACTGCTTAGGGCAGGGCTGTGGACTGCTGAGGGCAGGGCTGTGAACTGCTGAGGGCAGGGCTGTGAACTACTGCTGAGGGCAGGGCTGTGGACTGCTTAGGGCAGGGCTGTGGACCGCTGAGAGCAGCGCTGTGGACTGTTGAGGGCAGGGCTGTGGTCTGCTGAGGGTAGGGCTGTGAACTGCTGAGGGTAGGGCTGTGAACTGCTGAGGGCAGGGCTGTGGACTGCTGAGGGCAGGGCTGTGAACTACTGCTGGGGGCAGGGCTGTGAACGGGACAAGGCAGCGTGCGATGTGGACGAACTGCCGGAATGAGCGGCGTGGGGGTGATGCCACAGAAGATGAGACAGGGGGGAAAAATCAAGAGAATTTGGGGAAATATTGTAAAATAATTCCAACACTTATCAAAAAAGAAACAAACAGGCAAACAAAATACGCTTGCGTAAAAGAAAGAAAAAAACAAACAAACAAAAAACCTGCTTACGTAAAAGACACTGCTTGTAGGGTTTTTTGTTTGTTTGTTTGTTTGTTTGTTTGTTTATTTGGTTTGTTTTTACATATCTACAAACGAAGAAACAAACAAACAAGAAACGCTTACGTAAAAGACGCTGCTTGCAGTGGGGTTTTTTAATATCTAGAGTAAAACATTTCGAAAATGCTTTCGCGAGATCCCGGTAGAGTTACATCACTACATATACTGAAGTGTTTTTTTTTTGTTTTGGTCTGTTTTTGTTTGTTTGTTTGTCAACATGGACAAACGTTGGGTGTGAGCTCTCTCTCTCTCTCTCTCTCTCTCTCTCTCTCTCTCTCTCTCTCTCTCTCTCTCTCTCTCTGTTCAAGTTAGCCTGTCACAACCATGTGGAGGGTACACATCGAAAGAATCGGGCATTCTTCCCCTCGGGCCGACGATGATGGACAAGTCTTTTTTTTAAAACAACAACAACAACAAAAATAGCCTACCTTTTTCATCCTTTCCAGATCAATATAAGAAATGGGAGAAAATAAAGGTGAAGGTTGGCAGCGACTGGTGAGCTTTGGACGTGGCGACAGGCTGACAGGCTGACAGGCAGACAGGCAGACAGGTGAGCGGTCTGCAACGGCGGATAGTAGGCTGTCCTGAAGCAGACGGTGTTATCAAAACAAACAGTGCCAGCAGCTTTCAGTCTGGTCTGGAAGGTGCCGATGCCAGAAACACTATTTTCCTAGCTGTTTGAAATTACTGTTAGCATCCGACACACACCCCACCACTCTCTGCACTCTCCTCCTCCTCTCCACCCCACCCATACTCCCCCCGTTTTGTTTTTTTAGCCATGTTTGCTCTGTGTGTAGATTGTTGATTATTTGTGAATTTATTTACGGCCAGGTTTGACAGGAGGCGGGGTAGAGATGACTTGTTTGGTCTCTTCTTCTTCTTCTTCTTCTTCTTCTTCTTCTTCTTCTTCTTCTTCGTCGTCGTCGTCGTCGTCGTCGTCGTCGTCGTCGTCGTCGTCGTCGTCGTCGTCGTCGTCGTTGTCTTCGTTGTCGTCGTCTTCGTTGTCGTCGTCTTCGTTTTCTTCTTCTTCTTCTTCTTCTTCTTCTTCTTCTTCTTCTTCTTCTTCTTCTTCTTCTTCTTCTCACATCGTTCTGTGAATCATTGTGGGTCATCAGATGAAGATGATAATCTTCTGATGCAGATAACGCTTTGATGTTTTAGGCAACGTTCAAGAGGTGTGAACTGAATCACAAAGACAGGAAAGGCACGAAACCGATATCAATATTTTCTCCTCCGCTCTCTCTCTCTCTCTCTCTCTCTCTCTCTCTCTCTCTCTCTCTCTCTATATATATATATATATATATATATATATATATATATATATACTACTCAAAACAATTGAAGTACCACTTAGGAAAACTGCTGTCATTCGAAAGAAAACAAAGCTGAACATAATTTAATGATTGAATATTTTATTTTTATTATTCCTCAATCCATTCAAATTTATTCAAACACCGTGACAAAAAATTATCTTTGTTTTACACTTGATTAAAGAGGCATACCCCCAAAATGAAAAGTAACAAGAGTCTATGGTAGATGTCATGATGTTAATAACGGGTATGACCACCGTTCGCGTTCAAACAAGCATCACATCGACGTCTCATGGAGTGCACCAGGCGGCGGAGAGTGTCCTGGGGGATCGCCTGCCACTCCTGCTCCAGCAACTGAAACAGCTGGTCCACGGTGTCTGCTGGAGGGTTGTGGGCCCGCACTCGCCTCCCCAGCACGTCCCACAGATGCTCTATGGGGTTCAAATCTGGTGACCTGGCAGGCCAGTCCATTCTTGTCACCTGCTGCCCTGCTGCCCTGCTGATTCACGATGGCGGCGCGGTGGCACGGCGCGTTGTCGTCCTGGAACTGGGCGCCCTGGCCAACTGCCCTCAGGGCGGGCATCACAAGAGGGCGGATGATGGTGTCGCGGTAGGTGGCACCGGTCAGGCGGCCTTCAACACGGTGTAGGGGGGTCCTGTGACGTAGGCTGAACCCACCCCACACCATCACGGACCCACCTCCATAGCGGTCATGCTCCCTGACGGCAGCGTCAACCTAGCGTTCTCCAGGACGTCGCCAGACGCGAACCCGCCCGTCGTTGAACCTGAAGGTGAACCTTGACTCGTCTGTGAAGAGTACTGTTGCCCATTCAGCTCTTGTCCACCTTCTATGACATGCTGCCCAGGCCCGACGATGAGCTCGATGCGCTGGGGTCAGTATTGATCTCACTGCTGGGGACCTTGACCTCAAGTTGGCGTCGTGGAGCCGGTTCCGAACTGTCTGGGTACTGACGTTGACGTTGCTGGCTTGTCGTAGCTGGTCTCGGAGTACTGTGGCACTGGCTGAACGGTCTCTCAGACAAGCGATAACAATGAACCGATCCTGCTGTCTGGAGGTGCTTCTCGTCCGTCCACGTCCCTGCTGTTCTTCAACACTTCCAGTGTTAAGCCAACGGTCTCTGAGCCTCAGAATGACTGGGTGACTCACTCCAAGCCGTCGACCAATCTCCCTCAAGCCAATACCTTCTTGGTACCATGCTATCGCTCTTCCTCTGTCGGTGTTGCTTAGTCGTTGTCTCGCAGGCATGGTTAAATCTTCCTAAATTTCGCGACTTTTTATACCCGTCAAATGTGCTAACTGATTGCAGTTCTGCTCAGAAAAGACCTTGCTTTCACGTGCATCACATTTTTTTTTCTTGCTGTGTCTGTGTCAAAATCTGGGAGCGACACAAGTTCGATAATTTCTCGGGATTTTTTTGCCTCAGATGCGACGCTGTAGATAACTGCTGACCGACTTTAACATAACAAAAATGCACGAGGAGTAGTATTTGAGAACCGGGTAAGCTTATCCAGCAGAGTTTATTCAATTATCAATATTAATTGGTTTATCAGAGCTTTTTAAAAATTGCATACAAAAATTAGGGGTGGTACTTCAATTGTTTTTAGTAGTATATATATATATTATATGTGTGTGTGTGTGCGTGCGTGTGTGTGTGTGCGTGTGTGCGTGTGTGTGTGTGTGTGTGTGCGTGTGTGTGTGTGTGTGTGTGTGTGTGTGTGTGTGTGTGTGTGTGTATGTGAAGTGTGGTAAGCACACAGCCAGCTCACAAACAGGAAGCAGACAGAGAGCCGAGCAGAGTAACAGGAAGAGAGTAATGCCTTCAACATGTGCGATACAACTCCATTCCACTTCCTTCCGTTTCTCTGGTTTGTCGCTGATCACCTCCGACCCAAGGCAGCACTGTGCTGAACAATGAAAAAAAAGGTCTGTCGATTTTTGCCTCCGCTATTTGAGCAGATCTGGATCACTGGGTGGTTGCAGGATCCTTCTGTAAGATGATCGCCCACTTTACCATTTAACAACTGCTGAAGGGATTTTTAA